>JAZBGW010000421.1:0-11043 GCA_037464815.1 Mylabris variabilis | reverse complement strand
TAAATATCCAGGTATAGATAGATAGATGAAGAAACTGTTGCCAGATTGGAGTATTCCCATCCACTAGAAAAACAGAGGTTATCCGACTATCAATAATTATAAAAGTTGTGAAATTAAACAGTGACTTGCAGATGGTTTTTTGATTAGTTCTTCTATTATTAACAATACAATAAGTTAACGAGTCTCTTTTATCCTATTCAATATTGATTTCAATATAAAGGAAAACGAAATAACTATCGTATACGTGTTTTACGTGAAGAATTCGTTGTTTATTTCTGGTATGTATTTGTATCTTGAGACGTTTCTATGATATACAAGACCGGATTCTTCCATCAGCCTCTTTAATCGTCATAGCTGTTTTATCATTTACTATATGATGTAGATAATAACTACAACAGCAGTAGAATGATATGTCTTTAGTAAAACAAGAAAAAAACGTGGTGTTATGTTCTCTTCAATTTCTTCTTATACGTGCGATTGCCATATGGTGTGTGAATCTATGGCTATACAAGGTGTAATCAAAATCACTAACAATATTCAAACCGCACTATCCCGATGAGGAATAGAGTGCAATCATCATATTTTGAAGGGTCAGAAGGGAAAAACATTTTTTTTACTAAAATTGCACATATTTTGAACTATTGTTTGATGTTCATTGGTCAAGTACTAACCTACCGTAATATTGTTGTCGAAAGTTGATAAGAAAGCAAGTGTCAGTATAACAGATCTCGGATTTAAATGACATTGAACTACCCACACAAGTCTCACTAAACTACTACTACTTATTGGACATATACACAACACATTTGATTAAAAATACCACCTATTGAAACATACATTTCCAGGCAGTTTTTCAAAATATTTTCCATTATAACGGTATGGTCGTAAAGTAGACAAGATTTTCGATATTTTCATTCCAATCAAGAGGCAAATTAATTAATTTTAATACTTGTAAATAATAGGCGAAAAGGGGGTTCGAATTTTTTCTGAAATTCGCTCAATTTTTCGAAATTTGATTTTCAGCGAGTGACAAGTTCTAGGTTTTAACATTACTTTTCTAAATCCGGGAGTATAATTTTCGATTTTGAAAATTATGCATGGCATCGCGTTTGGAAAAAATTTTAAATTTTCTTCAGTTATCAGAAAACTAACAAACATATCGGGAAAATTCTTACATATTTGGAAAGCTCTTTTAATTTTCTATCTAAATCAATTGAAAAATATTGAAAATCTATAATATTGGCTACGTTTAAGGCCGCGTTTCTGTTAGAGCTGTGATAAACGATAAGAGCAGCGATGCGACCAAAACAAAGAAAACCAATACATTATTTTAAATGAAAGTGAATATATTGGAGGGTCGAGTAGAGCAGCGACATGTCCATTTAAAACAGTGTATTGGTTTTCTCCACTTTAGTTACATCGCTGCTTTTATCACAGCTTCAACATAAACGCGGCCTGAGCCAGTTTTGAAGGAAAATCTACGAAAAAAGGGTCCAAGATTTTTATCTACCATTCAGAATTTCAGATCAAATTTTTCCAAAATAAAAAGCTTTAGAGCATGCACCATGAAATGCTCTATCCAACGCACGTCAACTTTTGACAATATCTTAAAAAACAAGCGAGTAATCGCTGTTTGAAAATTGACTGTTTTCTCACGCTAAATCAACAAACGGCTCCGGAATTTCCTCAACAGATTGCTTGTTGCCTCAAGGCAGCGACCGGGGTACTAAATACATCTATTGCATATGTTAATGAATCAACCGTCTAGAGCAGGGTTCGGCAAACCGTGGCTCGCGAGCCACATATGGTTCCTTGAGTTGAATATGGCTCTTCCGTTAGCTACTACGCGGTTTTAATTTTGATAAAATGTATAGGTATATCAGGTGATTCACCTAAAACGGAAAGTTCTTATGGCAACTCTCATTATTTTACGAGTGATTAAAAAAATATTCCATTTTAGCGGAATTAGAAGCTCGTAGCTCATTTGGAAGTTGATCAAAAAACGCTCGTTTTGGACAAGATCGCGATTTTCAAAAATGAGCAAAACACGCAAAACAGCTTAAAATGACTCGAGGATCCTCCCACCATTCTTTTCGTTTTCCTCTATTGCATTCTATTCTGTTCCAGAATAAAATGAAGAAAACCAAAAAAAGTCAACGTTGGGGGAATCCCCGAGTAATTCTAAGTCGTTTTGCATGTTTAGTTCGTTTTTGAAAATCGTGACATCATCAGAAACGAACGTTTTATGAGCAACTTCCAAATGAGTTACGAGGTTCAAATTAAGCTAAAATGTGCTCTAGGGACCCTCCTATAAATCCTTGAAATATTTTTCGATTTGCTCGCCAAATAATGGGAGCTGCCATGATAACTATTCGTTTTAGGTGAATCACCCGGTGTATGGCACCGTTCTCGCCAGAAAAAAGCTTTGAAGATTTCTAGAGCTACTGAAATAGAACAGTTTAAGGTAATTAATACCCCTTGGCTGATATGAATCAACGTTCACTGTTCAATTGCGAGTTCAACGGGAATAATGATTGTGGATGATTGCGAGTTTATGATTTTTTGTCTAATAATTCTCATATTTTTATCAATTTTTGTGGGACTATACGAGACAATTAATGTATTCACTGACGGTTAAAATATCGAACAGCTACAGACCGGAATCTGTGAAGCTGCAGACGCGATTCGGGAGCTACCAAAACGTGCAGCGTTCGCTGCTGTGAACAATGCATGTTTGAATGGAACAGGGATAACTACGTTTTGAACGATTTTTGTAGTTTTTTTTTGTATAATTTTATTTTATTAATTTATTTTGTACTTTATTATTATAGTTTTTAATCAAATGTCTTGTGTGTATGTTCAATAAGTGAATTGGTAATATTTTCGTGGGTGATTCATGTAAATCCGAGAGGTATTTAACTGGCACCTGCTTTATTACAAACTCTCGACATTAAAATTACAGTAGATTAATAACTTAACCGGCGACCACCAAACAGTGGTTCAAAATGTGGTCAATTCTCTTTTTGATCCTTCAAAATAGAGATAGTGGGGCTTGAAGATCGTCCACGATTTTTATTACAGCCCGTGGATAGCTTCTTGACAATTTGGCTCTTCTCTTTCGAAAGTTTTCCGACATATGCCCTAATGTATTATCAAAAGTCCGCTCAATTTTTCGGGCTCTACACGTGGTTTGAAGATTGTAAGGAATTTTGATTACACCCTGTAGAATTTTATAACGTTATTCCTATCACGACAACAACAACAAAAAGTATAATTTATTAGACAATCTTGTATCAAAAACATCTTAATTACAGTCTTTCCATTTGGATAAAATACAAATTTTCAAGTAATTATAAACTGCATGGCTAAAAGACACACACAGGTGTTCTAAGATCAAAACAAACTATCTCTGATGTTGATTGATTACCTTTCTAATTACGAATCTATTAAAACATGCGCCGAATTGGTGTTGTTGTTTTAGGTTTTAATAATCAATATCTATAATCGTTTATTTCCAATAAAAAATTTATAAATCGACGATAGTTTTGTATAATTCTAACAATACGACAGTTTTAAAACAAAAAGTGGCCGTACAAAGTCCGGGCACGTCATTAATCAAGATCAAGTCGTGTCTGGGTGCATGTGGAGATTGTATAATGTACGACTTTGTTTATGTGTGTATTCAGTTCGAAAAGCTACAGACTCTTTTCCAAGTGCACACGTCGTCGTTCATGGTGGTGAAGAAGAAGAAGAAGACGAAACAAGACGAAGGAGTGCGTGCGTATTCTACCATCGAACGATTTCAATCAGTTGCACTTTCCGAACAGAATTCCTCCAAGTCCATTAGAAGAATTTCCCACTGAATTTCTATAGTTTTGTTATGAAATGTTTAACATAAATTTAATTCGATACACTTTAACGAATTTGAATAGATTTAAACGAAATCTGTTACAAATCAATAGAAATAACGTTTTTCAAACAATTACAAAGAACCACATGTCAAAACAATGGGGACTAAAAGGTAATTTAAAGGTAATTGTTGGGAAACGGAATAGTTTGCAAGTCACATGCGAGAAAAAAGGGGAAAAAACGCGTAATGATAGTAAGTCAGTGTAATTTGCGACATTTTTATTCTACGTAAAATTTCTTTCAAAACAGAACAGTTTTTGTTGAATTTTTAGTGTTGTGTCGAGAGTATACACAAACGAAATTATCAATTCAACAAGATCTGATGATGTTGACTCACCTGTCCACCTTGACGTTTCTTTTTGCTACACGACAATAATAAAAACGTAATCATAAAGAGATGATGATGACGATGATGATGATGACAGAAAAAACATCAATGTTTATAATATACAGATGATGGAAGTTAATGAAGCCTATACCGATTACATTAGTTAACTTTATCACATTATTGTATCGTTTTTATCCACATATTCTTCACCAATTTTTTAAAAAATGCATCTGTCAGATATTATAGAATAGTTGTTTCTACATTATTTTTTTATTGTTGTTGTTGTTGTTGATGTATTATAAAAATTTTATTACTATTATTTTTATGACTTTCCGCAATTATCCTCGGTCTGTATATTAACGGATATACAAGAAATGTCAATAAAACTAAGAAAATTCCTCATTCAAATATTGATGGACGAGTCTTGTTTTTCTTTCCTATTCGTCTTCCTGGTAATATCCATTCAATGTTTAAATATTTATAAAACGTGGTTAAAGATTGTAATTTTTATTATTTTTTTCAATTTTCGAAAATTCTTTTTAAATATTAAACAAATATTTATCGCTTTATTAATAAAACACATACATTGTTTATGGGCTTTCACGCAATTACCATCACTAATGGCTACGACAAGTACTGATTACCAATAATTTCGTGACCAGCTTCCTAATTACCATATTTAGACACAATTTCGACCCTATATTGAACGACAAAGAAGAAAAAATCAATATTGATTTTTGAATTAATGACACAACAGAAAAAAGCAGGTGACGGAGATTTTTCTTGTTAAAAATAATTCGTTAAATTAAATAAACAACGATCAACTGTAAAAAAATAAGATTAAAATTCATATGATAATTACATATTTTTTGTTATATAGAAGAATGTAAACGTATACGTGTCGTATTTAACACAAACATTTGCCGAAATTAGATCGAAAAAACCATTGTTATGTGAGTTGCATCAATTTTTTTTTATCTTTTGTTGATATTTCATCATTTTGAATTAGGTTTTATATGGCTGATAAATCCGTCACGAAACATCAGAATAGTGAATTTTTGAATATGAGAATTTTTTTCGTCTTGCAGAGGTCGACAACTTTTCAATAGTTAAAATGCAAATATTGCATAGATGGAATTCAGTAATAGTTACATTCATAGTTTTGATGTAAATACTTGATAGGCTCGATTAAAAGAAGGAATTCTAGCAAAACAATACAAATAAATGAAAATCAGCGATATTCTTTCAACAATAAACAACTTGAATATTTTGAAATTTTCCAAGTTCTTCACCTACACATTAGAAAAACTGTTTTGATTCAATGATATTGAATTGATCAGCGAATTATAAGGCTCTAAACCAGAAGCCGGAAAACTTTCGAATACAAATAGAATAACAAGAAAGGATCAAAAAGAGAAGAAAAAAATGGTTATCTGATGGTCGCTGGTAAACCTACCAGTGTTGCCAGGTTTGGTGAAATTTCACCATATCTTGTGATTTTAAGGTAGAACTGATGATTTGGGCAAAACTTTTACAAAAACCGCCAAATCTGGTGAATTTCTGAAGTTTTTCCATTTTCGATTTTAAGAAACCAATCAAACTTCTATCATCTGTTTCGTTTCTACACAGAAGCATCTGTTTTTATTCCTCTGTTGACTGTTATAATAAAAATTATTATCAGACATCAATTTTTTTATTATCTCATTGGTATTTAAAGAAATTTCTATACTTGAGACATCTATTGGTGTAGGTAAGGTAGGTAGCTTCATAACAGTTTTTGTGGTGAATTTTTTAAAAATTGCTTATTTGATCGGAATTAGGGTAGTACGTCAGAAGCAATTTCCAGAGCATTTTTTTTTATTTTTTTATTTATACTTGTTATATAACGTTGAATTTTCTTGAGAATATTATTTTTAATTTTCTATTCAAGTTTTTTATTAAATTACTATTATTTTAAAGTATATTTTTTGAGAGGCGCAAACTTTAGGCAGGAGATTCAAAATACAGTGTGTTCTGATTGATTATTGTCAAATTTTTGCGAGTCCCTGGATGGTATTTTAAATTTCCCGCCTAAAACTAAAAAAAAGTCTGGTGAAAAATGATGTAATCCGGCAACTTTTTAACATAAGATCTGGTAAATTTATTTTTTTTGACCTGGCAACTTTGTAACCTACCGTAATGTAACTATCGAGAGTTAGTAAGAAAACACGTGCCAATATAACACGTCTAGGATTTACATGAATTACCCACGAGAATCTAACTAGTCCACTTATTGAACATACAAGACATTTGACTAAAAACTAAAAAAATAAAATACATAATACAAAAAAAAACTACAAAATGTAAAGTTGGTTTTGGTAGCTCCCTAATCGTACCTGCAGCTTCACGTTTTCAGGTCTGTAGCTCTTCGATATTTTTAACCGGCACTGAATACACTAATTGTTTCGTATGGTCTCACAAAAATGAACAAAAATATGAAATTTAATAGACAAAAAATAATAAGCTCACAATGATCCACAATCAACGTTTCCGTTGCACTCGCAATTAAACATTGAACGTTGATTAATATCAGCCAAGGGGTATTAATTACATTTGTTGATTAAACACAATTATTTATCCTTAAGACTGTTTTATTCCAGTAGCTCTAGGAAGGTTGGCAAAATTTCAAAGCCTTTTTCTCGAGAAACAGGGCCATACTGACTTCCCTAATACCAAATAGGTACAAATGGGCTCGGACCCCATACGCGGTTTGAAAATTGTTACTAATTGTGATTACATCCTCTATATACCTA
This sequence comes from Mylabris variabilis, assembly GCA_037464815.1. Taxonomy (NCBI): domain Eukaryota; kingdom Metazoa; phylum Arthropoda; class Insecta; order Coleoptera; family Meloidae; genus Mylabris; species Mylabris variabilis. Next base: position 4,014 of record JAZBGW010000421.1, on the reverse strand, counting down.
TACATTTTGTCAAAACAGCTAACGACAGAGCCACACTCAACGTGCCAAAGAGCCATATGTGGTTTGCGGGACACGGTTTCCCCACCCCTACTCTAGCCGATTCTTCACATCGAGTATCCAGGTTCGTTAGATCTTGCACAAACAAAATTTACACTCAACTTTGCATGTTTGATGGGTTTTTTAATTGTTTGGTAGCAATTATAGATAGATGTTTCCAAATTTGAAGCATACGAACAAAGATCAGAAATTTATGCCCTTAAATGCTGGCAAAACTCGTAGGTTTAATTCTTTACTGGCTGTTCTTGCGTCAATTATGGAAATGGTCAATTAATATCGTCAATTAATTTTTTGTATTTGTTTATTGCAATATACAGTTTTAAAACTCTTATCAAAAACAACAAGTGATACGTTTATGGATTTTCCGAAAGTGCCTACTTTTAAAGAATCAAACATAAATAACCGAAATATTTGGTAAATATAACAGATTTGAACCTTTAATAAGTATTCAATAAACTTCATTGGAGATTTTATAAGGGAAACTCAAACTAATTTTAGAAGACTTGTTGTAGTTGAAATTAATTTTACATTAACTTGAAAGTTTTTCTACTCGTTTTTTTATCGTCCTTCTCTATATTTCCAGCATTCCAAACGGGACGAAAGTTAACAACTTTTAAAACTAGACACTTGTCGATGGAAAAGTTGCCACGATGCAGAGCTTAAGGCAAAACGACCCAAATTTGACTGGTATATAAGAGAACGGCAAAATACAAACACATACACACATACACAACACAAAGAAACAACAACGAAGAAAAAAATTAACAAGACGACAAATTAAAATTGAATCTACTTTGAACGTTAGAGAAATTTAGTAGTTAAAATACACAATTTCTTCATTGTTTTTGTCGAGAATTACATGTTGAAGTCTATTGAGTAACGTGATTGTTACCATAATTATGTTGGTTGTATTAATGGAAAGTTTATAATTTGGATTTTTTGACTTTTTTTGTTGTAGTAATTTTATACGCACACACACACATAAACATAGAGATTATCAACACTTCAATCTATATGCTCATCAAGTAACAGAATCTTCAAAGGTCCTATCAAATTTCAACGAAAAAGCTTGTTTATAACAAGAGTTACTACTATTCGGACTTATACTGTTGTTGTTTAAAAAGGCTCATTCTCTAAATAGTTTCATTACAAGCATTTTTCTACAACGCATTGTAATCCTTTATAAAACACAGTTCGACTCTGGAGCGTCCTTCACAGTTTTTTTCCTTCTCCTCCGTTAACATTGCCGGCTAATTAAAAATACAAGCTATTATATTATAAAATGGGGCTATATCTATAGATCTAACATGCTATTAAAAGTTTATTATTACAACGGTCATTTTTGAGTGACGTGCATCAAAAACACTTGTCACGATTTTTGATTCGTTTTTTCTCGATCGCTGCGCGCTACATCATCATCTTGATCATCAATACACAGCCTCTCACTCATCAACACATATCGTGTAAAATTCGATCGGTTATTGGCTTTCTATGGATTTTTTTTCGATGAAGGCATAATAATAGGTACCGCCGAATTATTAATTAGCACCATGCTGATTCAGAGTTCTTATTACAATCGCTAATTAACGGCAATTGTTGACGTGATTGCATATTCTTGCAATGTGTTTTTAAATTAACAACAATGTTGGATAAATATTAATTATATGGTAGAAAAAGCGGTAGGTATTGTTCTCTATTAAATATTTAGATTATAAGTAAAATTAGAATTTTATTACTTTTCGATAACATTGTTTAGTTGTTGATTATTTTTCTCGTACCTACAACTCTTGTAGCAATTTTCATTTTCTCATACAATAACAATTCAAGTAGGTAGATGCAACACAATTCATCATAAACACCTACAAGCAACAACTCATTAAATATATGCAATATGTGTAGCTTTATTCTCTTTAAATGGATTGGGAGAATATTTAAATCGAAGGTTATTATATAAAACTGTCTTTAGCAACAATATAATTCGATGGAAATTCTTGCAAATAATGTAAACAACAACTAGAAAAAAACAACACGACTTACTTTTGCCCTTATTGACCAGTTCGTTGTCCTGGTGGTGCGAGAGTGCCGTTGCTGCAACAATTCTATCCTTATGTGAGCCGCGCCTTCTATTCCTGTTTTTATTATTATTATTATAACCACCACATATATTACACATAATCAAAATAATTAACACCAAAACAAGCACAAGTTTCGGATTAATTTGATGATGATAATAATAACAACAACCGATGGCCCACATTATGGAAAACACACCAATTTTATTAACGACTTGACGATCACATTGTGGTTAACAGATAAAAAATAATAATAATACGATAATCCAAAAGGAATATTCATAAATGAGAAAGATTTACAAATAACGATCCGTACTACAACACGTCTTTACATCAACTGACTCTCTCCGGAGTCCGGACAACACTCTACCGTCGTCGAGCCATAGTTCTGAAAAAACGTGCACCTCTCTCAGTTTATTATATTATACCTGTATTACAGGTGGGTATGGGCTAGAAAACAACAAAACATGATCACTACCAAGCGGCACGAAATTTTCCGAAAATTCTTAATTTCCGCAAACAAATTGAAATAATTGTAAAGAAACGAGAGATTTTCTAATTGTTGTTGTTGTTGTTGTTGTTGTTGAACATCACGATTCTGTTGATTATTATTTAAACTTTTGAATATCATTTGAAGCTGGATTCTGGGCAATGTTGAATATAATCAGTAATCACGCGTTCGAAGAATCGTTACATGGAATGAGTATTGGAAATTATTATCTTGGATAATAATAATACAGGCCGTGTATATCCATGGTATTGCCACGCCCGCGAAATCTCCCCAGTATCTTCTTTCTTTTTGTTCTCAAGTCACGAGGAAAATGAAACAATCTCGCCCTAAAACGTATGTACATAACAACAAAACACAACACAACCGTTGATTATTTTTATATACCTATACCGAAACGAAAAAGTATTTGATCTGATTTCAGTCTCATCGTCATCTGATTATAAAGAAATAATGTATTTTAATTCTGTATTTATTTATCAATTTGCGTGCAATAAAATCTTAATCAAGTAGTAATAAATTGTCGGTTATTTCAAATCATAAAAAGAACAAGTGTAAAATATTGCTTTTTAATTTGAAAATACCACGTTAATAAACTGTTTGTGTACATCGTTTTATTACAACGTGTATTAAATTTTTACAATTATCCTTGTAATAGCTAGTTATAATTGTTATTGTTTAAAAGAAAACGCGCCTCAGGTTCTGTTACTCATCTACCATTGAAATCTCTACAATTTCACAATGTCGTTATCTTCAAGTTGACTACAGAACACCGACCACTTTATACCTTTTTAACGTCTCTCGTGCCTTATTCTTTGAAATATTCTAATCCGTTGCACAATTACTATAAAGCGTCTCTTTCTCATGTATGTTATTATATTAAACAATTAGTCACACGTGCCATTCGTATCACCGTTAGAAAAGTCAATAAAATATGTTAAAAACGATGGAAATTCTTAATAAATTTCAAAATGGAAAACTCCGATGAAATTTTCAAATATTTCCGCAATAAACTATCTAAACTTGTATAGTTTCATCATCATCATCATCATCTGTATGTTTATAGGTTTTTATCGAATATGTTGCGTGTGTAACAAATCATCGAAACCTTCTTTCGGTCTCTCACCTGGGGGTGTCTCAACCTTGGTTTTCTACCCTTGTATTATAAACGTCTCAACAACCATCTTGTGATGTTTCTTTTTATTTCCAGTCTCTAAAGCTTAGTTTTATCTATATGGAATCAAATTTGGGACAGGTAGAACAAGACTGAATGCTAATTAGAGGGAGTTGTGTGTGGTGGTGAAGGTGGTAGTGGTAAAGGAAGAATTTCTGTTCTACCATTATTGAAAAACGAATTAAAAAATGAAACTAATTGTT
>JAZBGW010000420.1:0-25179 GCA_037464815.1 Mylabris variabilis | reverse complement strand
GTAAATTATATTGATAAAATCTTAATTAAAGAGGATGCAAGTCCAGAATAAAGTTCATTTTCAAAGTACAACCTCCTCCAAAACTTTTAAACAAAAATTAAGAATTTTCATGTTGATATGTTTTACCATGGGGTAAAAAATTGTAAAAAATTTAAAAAAAAAATAACATATAATCATCTAGAACTTTAACCCCCAACAAGAAATGAACATGCAATTTTCATTTTTTGAATCTCTATCATCTAGTTTTTTAATCACTGAAAAATATTCAGCCGTTCCAGAGATATTTGGAAAAAACTAATTTTGCAGGGGTAACTTCAACTCCAAATATCTCCCTCAAACTTGAGTATGGGCACGAAGGACAAAACGCGCATCCCTTAGAATAGAATGAACTACCTATATACCAAAAATCATCAAAAGCAGGAGTTTCAACCTCGAGTGGTTTACTTTGTAAGCCTTCTATGTTTTACATTTTCTTTCAGGGGAGAAAATTAGACGAATGTGAAAATTTTGAATAACTTAAAAATTATTAAAGATAGGCATAGGGAATATTAATACAATTTGGTACAATTTTTTTTCTCTATCCAACCATATAAAGAAAAATATGGTGTTCCATTTGAAATAAGCAAAATATTATAGTTTGAAAATTGCCTGACAGAAACATTTATTTCAGCCAAATGCTGAAAGACAATTAAATTTTGTCTAAACTGATAAAAAGTACATTACTTATACTACTTAAATTCCAAGTTTCAACATTTTAAATGTTATAGCTTCAAAGATATGAATTTTTCAATCAAACACTTTAAATTTTTAAATTGCACTAAAAGCTGAAATATCGGAAAAACTTTCAGCGTTAGACCCTAGATGATATTATCAAAATCCCCTTCGATTTCATCAAAGAATTCAAAAATGCAATAAAAAATAAGAGAGTAGGTTGCACTATCCTATAAAAGGGGGATGTTAAAACAACGAAAACAATTTCTAGAGAAAGTTCAGGGCTGTATACATACCTTTCATCAACTTCCATCAGTTAGAACTTCTTATACTTTTAATGGCGCAACCTTTTGAATCAGCCTGTATATGTTGTCTATGCAAGAACCATAGGCAACTGGGCGAACGTTGTACAGCGCCCTCTGTCAACTAACAACTAATAAGAAAATGCGGTTTTTTGCATTACCGTGCTGCAATTTTAAACAATATTTGAATAAGACGTAAATTAATTGAAAAATGAGGTTTTATTTTTAGAAAACTGTAGTAAAAATCGAATAAGGCAAAACTGTGACATTTCCAACAGATTTACAGTAATCAATAACAAAATGTAAATTACAACCAACAGAAATCTGCTGAAAATATCTGAATACACTTAATTATTACATATAACAAAATACAAGGAAATAGATAATTTTCACTTTTAGAATGAGAACGTGGAATGGTTATAATCACCAGAATTGGGATTAAATTGGAATTGTCCATTTACAACGCCGGCATTATCTGCCTCTTCATTCGACTAAAAACAACAATATAATTAATTTTATCAAATAATTATTAGTTAAGAATCATTAATTTACTTCAGAATAATAATTTTCTATAATACTCAGGGCGCGTTCGTAGATCTTTTCGTTGTCGTGTGTTTGTAAGGCTTCAATAGCATCAAGGCCACCACAGGATTCAATTAAAATAGCAACATTTTCTAGTTGACCCAATTGTTGAGCAGCCTATAAATTTAAACAAGATAAATAGTTATTTATATTTAAAAAAATGAATAAATATGCATACAGAAAGAATATTATTTAAACCATCCATAACAACAATGACAGTCTTTACGTCTTTTGAATTCAATAAATTACACATGGGCTTAATAGCACCCATTTCAACAAGATGAGCAATTTGTGCTGTTGTACCACCACTAGTGAAATTAGTTACTGCCCAGGCTGCCTCTTTTTGACTTTTAAAATCACCCTAAAATTACGCAATTAAATATAAATAAATTTAAAAAAAAATAATGATTACAGTCTGTAAGACATGGAGTAAAACAGGTATAATTCCAGCATCGATAACTTTTTGTATTTGTTCTTTACTACCGGCTGTTATATTTGAAACTGTCCAAGCTGCTTCTTTAACAATATTCAAACGTTCATGTTGTAATAATTTCGGCATAATTGATAAGGCCCCAGCATTAATCACCATATCAGTCTGTAAATTTTATAAAGCATTATTGATAAAAAAAATAAAAAATAAAGAAATATATTACTTGTTGATCATTTCCAGTGACAATATTACCAACAGCTCTTAAAGCTGGCGTAAGTACAGGATGTTCTTCACAATTTAATAATGATACTAATTTATCAATTAGACCAGTATCAAGTACAGCTTGAATTTTCTCATTACTACCATCTGTTAAATAACTTAATGCCCAACATGTATCAGCTAATACATCTTTATCATTATGTTCTAATAATTGTGCTAGCACTGGTAATGCTGGTGCAACTAAATTAAAATCTGGATATGGATTTTTATTACGACACAAATTCGATATAACCCATACAGTATTTCTTAATAACGATAATTCTGTTGTTGGTTTTATTAATGATAATAAATTATTTAATATGCCATAATTTAAGACTAAATCTCTTGATTCTGGACCATCACCAGCTATATTACCAATTGCCCATACAGCTTGTTCAACAACATCATTACGTGGTGAAGACAATAATCCTTGTAATTTTGGTATAGCACCTTCTTGTATTACAGCAGCTGTTTGTTCTGATGTACCTGATGCTATGTTTGTTAATGCCCAACAAGCTTCAAATTGTAATGCAGGACTACAATTAGAGAGCAAAATTTTAAAAACAATTTTTAATAATTAAAAAAAAAACAATACTTATGTGTCTTCCCCAAAAATTCAACACAACGTGGTACAACACCTAAACGTATCATTTGATCGATCGGTGGATTCTTCTCACGACTAAGAATTTTTCTACAAGCCTGAGTCGCCTTAAATTGGAGATTTTCATCAGGATTCATCATACCTAAAGTTTAATAAATTCGATTAATTTATTACAAAACTACAACGATGGATTGGTAAACGATAGAAATGTTTCATAAAGAAAACTTTATTTATTTAAGTCTCGTAACAAAATATAGTTTTTTTATATAAACAATTAAATAAAAATTATTCATTTATAAATTTATGTATTAACATATTATTGATAGCATGTTGTTGTTTCTCTATCTCGATTCTATGTAAACGTTCCTCGATTTCAATCTGCAAACGTTTCTGACGTTCCAATTTTTCCAATTGAAACTTTGCTTCTTCTAAACGTATACGTCGCTCTTCTAATGCTACACTTCGCTCTTCTAATTCCAATTCTAATTTACGCATTTTATAATTTCTCCTTCGTTTCGCACGTAAATAGAATAAACGATTTCGTCTTTTACGATAATACGGATATACAGCTAAAATATGACTATAGATTATTTTTTATAGATTACTTAATTAGTAAAAATTACGTATAGTTTCAGTGGTATCATCAATTAGTGATGGTGATGCAGTTGTATTTAAATTTTGATCAACGTCATCGGTGATTTCACTAGACTGTTGTTGGTATTCTTCTACAGTTGGTACCAATGATATATCTTCAACTTTTATTTCATTCAATTTTGCATTACTATCGTTACTTTTAGCTATAATTATTTTATAAAATTTTACAATTTAATTTATTTAAGAGAAATATATATATGTACCTTCTTCATTATTTTGTGGCATATGTTCTTGAAATAAGAAACTATTCAATACTAAATTGCTACTATGTTTTTTTGATTTTTCACGAGATAATTTTTGTTTAGTACCTTGTAATTGTAATATTTCTCTCAATAAATGTTCTTTTTCTACATATTGTTCTTTGCTCCCCGATCTAATAAATATGAGATAATATTATTTTGTAATACAGGAAGTGAAAGACATTTCAAGTTAAAAAGTCACAAAAATGTTTTGAAGAATAACAAATTAATGTTCAGATCGTCAGAATTTCCATACTTTTAAATACATTTAACTCTTATTTATCACAAAATAGACTAGTTTAGACGTTACAAAAACAAAAAATTAATAAGGAACATCCAAATGAAAAATCGTTATTAAAATCATTTACCTATATTAAAATAGTCCAAATTTTAATAAACACGATCGATTTTAATGACGGATTTTTATTTGGTTTTAATACATATTCCGCATAAGAACCCACATACAACAGGAGCATCTAGGCCTAGGAGAATTCAAAATATGATGATTCAACGCAACTTACCTCTATACTAAATTGCACCCGACAAGTTACAGGCCCCTAAAGTGGTGCTTCAAATTTCGAAAAAAAAATCAATAACTCAGTAATACCTCGATGCAGATGGATCAAATTTGGGACACGTTCTAAGTATACCAGGAACAATAATCGATAGTATGCAAAGATTAACTGAAGCATTTTAAGGAGTTGATTAGTGATGATTGATGATGCACCCTTAGATTGTGACAGATCTTTGAACGTATTGGCGGATTTAAAAATTTCTCAGTTTATGTTTTACGGAGAATTTAATTTTAAAACTTTTTTTACTCTTGTTTTTCAAAAAACTTCATCATTTTCAAGAAAAAAACAATTAAATTCAACAGTTGTTTGTGAAATTTCGAATGTCAAATGTTAAACTTAATTGTCAAGTAATCAAATCATTAAATAATGGTGATTGAAAAATTGATTTGATTACTTGACAATTAAGTTTGACATTTGACATTTGAAATTTCACAAACAACTGTTGAAATTTCGATGACTTTAAATAATACTAATTAAATACATGTCATCTTTAGTTATTCCTGTTTTTCTTGAAAAAGATAAAGTTTTTTGAAAAATGACAAGAGTAAAGAGTTTTAAAATTAAATTGCCCATAAAACATAAAATAATAAATTTTTAAATATGCCAATCGTTTAAAAAGTTCTGTCACATTATAAGGGTGCATCATCCGTAATTAACCCCTTAAAATGCTCCAATTAATCTCTGCATACTATCGATTATTGTTCCTAGAACATTGAGAACGTGTACCAAATTTGGTTCATCTATGTTGTAGTATTACTGAGTTATTGATCTTTTTTTTTTCGAAATTTGAAGCCCCTCTTTACAGGCTAGTAACTTGTCAGGGGTGCAACTTAGTATAGAGATAAGTTGCATTAAATCATCATATTTTGGGTTCCCCTAGATGATCCTGTTCTATGTGGGTTCTTATGCGGAAGACCCTATATATGCAACTTTGTTAAAATTCAACACCTATTAAAAAAATTGTTGTAATTGAAGCTCCTTCAATGGCTTAATGTTTTTCCCCGGTAAATTTACTTTGGCAAATTTTCTATAAGGATAATAAGGCGTGTAACATTTGTACTTAATTAAAATTTAGTTAGAGCTGGATATTTTTTCTGAATTTTTCAAATTGGCGAGCTATTCAAATAATCTTATTTTATAGGATAATCACTAAGAAATGGGCTTTTTCCATAAGTTGGTTGCCTTAGTACCACATATGAGGTTTCTACTATATACGTAACATTGAATGTCGTAAGGGTGCGATTACGATATTCCTATATTTACGCCAAATTTTATTGACGTTAATTAAAACTGGAAGATTTTAAAATTTTATCTTGCTTTAACTTAAATACGGAAGAAAAATAAAAGCAATTTAAAAGTGAAAGTATAAAATCTTGAAATATCTTCCACTATTATAAAAACTTTAATAAAAAAGACTAAATAATAATACTTACCGTCTTAAATTTGCATCATTCTCTCTAAATAATTTCAATAAAAGATCAACATGTTCCCTTAATGTTCTTAAAGAGAAATTCTTCATTGTTACATTATAAACATTCCTTTGTACATCAACCCATTTTAAACGATTCTCATATGGATTATTTCGAATAACTTCACGTAATAAAACAATATCATCAAAAACACTAAATCGCATTTTTGTTACTTTCGCCATATTTTTGCCCCTATACAAATTAGGGTAAATTAAAATAAAAAAATATTATACAGAATTAAAATTTCTTCCTACGACGTATACACAGTTAACGTTATCCGTTATTGAGACGACATTTAACGGAAACCGGTCACGTAGCTGTTACGTTATTGGTTGCACGACTTTATTATCCATCAGGGAATGTACTTCAACAAAACGTATAGTGTATTGACTCTAAATTATAAACCGACAACAACAGTAGTATTTAATATAAATTTATTTTAAGTTAATTAAAGATTGTATGGAGTAGAGTAGATTTAGATGAAATTCGATATTAAAATTGGCAAATATTTATAATTTTTGCCGGTATATATATTAGAATATTCGATGCAGTATATTCCATTCTGTTGATTCTATTTGAATGCTTCGACTTATCGATACTAGATGGCTGTATTAATCGTTTATGATATTATTTTCAAATACGACAAATTAACGATTTTCTTTGTTCCGTGAAATAGAATAAAAGAACGACAATTGATGAAATATTGTTAATTTCCGCCAAATTTAACGTACAATGTTGTTTGCATTGTCTATACAAGATGGCGTCGAAAACGTTAACGTTAGCGATTTTAACAAAAATGATAATAAGCATTGATAAGAATTTTGTACCTTGTAGAATCTCCTCAGCGGACATACCGGACGGTGATGTAAGATTTTGTGTATGATTTTGTACAGCCAGTGCATTTTCTTCTTCTTCCAATTGGATATTTCGACGTTTCAATAGTTGATCCTCTTTTTTAGCTTTTCTCAATTCGATAACTTGACCGGCACGTCTACGACGCATTTCCTATTATTGTAACAAAAACAAGAATAATTGTTTAAATAATTTTGTATGATTACAAAAAAAATTACCTCGCTGTCTTTGCCTTTGTTTTTGTACGCACGAATTCTACTTTCATCAGCCATTTTAGCTCGTTCCGCAAATAAAACTGTAAGGAGAGTCTTTTTTAACAGAAAATTTGATAAAATTCTTTGATAATTATAAAAAATCATAAGGTATGATTACCAAAAGAAGGCAATATATCAAAGTTTTAGGTTAAATCAGACAACCCAATTAACACTTTACTGATTATTAATATTTTATATAAATTCCATAAGGAATGATATTAACTTACAATTAATGTGGAAAAGAATTGAATTTAAATGGATCGTCTTCAAAAATTAAACGAAAATAATTTTTAAAATTGCATCAAAACGAGTATAAAATCAACTGAAAGTTCCGTTGAAGGAAATCTAGTTACCAGACATATGACCTGACAAATCAGAATTGTGCGTTTGATTTACTGTGCCACGATTGGTCGCTTCAAAGCTTCATTGTTTTTTATAAAACAAAACTGACTTACTTTTATTTAAATTAAATATTATTGGAATTAATTAATAAGCGATTATTGTTTGAGTATTATTAGAAGTTTTTGAATTAAATATTAGGAAATAATTTAGTGTTTTACTTGATATTAATTAAAAAGTTTGCGAATTGTTAGGCAACCGAATATACACTAATTTAACAAAATCAGTGTAGTGTTGCCGGCTCGTGAATAACTTGCTACAATAAAACATAAGCAATAATCGATAGCAATCTGCATTACCGACAATGGGTTGAAGCAAGCTACGACATAACGAAAAGTCGATACATTCCTGTATCCTGTATTAGATGTTGATTTGCGCCCAAAATTTAAATAATCCAATTCTTTCAATTATATAGAGTTCTAACACGATTTTACTTTATTTACCCATTGTATTATACTAGAAAAATAATGGTAGTCAATAAAAAATTAGATTCATATAAAGTTTATTTGAAAATTTAAAGGCAATATTTAATGTACAGAATATAGGAATATTTTATAATACATTTTACTCCTTCTTCTTCTTTCTCGGACTCTCATCGTTAGATTCATCACTTTCTGATTTCCTTTTATTACCTTTCTCTTCTTCTTTACCGCTATCTTCTCGCTTCTCTTCTTGTTCTTCTTCTTCTTCTTCTTCGCCATCACCATCTTCTTCTTCATCTCCATCTTTATCTTTATCGTCTTCATTATCATCATTACTAGAATTGTTCAATTTCTCTTCAAATTTCGCTTGATTCTTCTTAATCTTACTAGCATCAGGACTATATGCCCATAGAATCATTTCCATATGTTCTTTCGTTGGTAATTCATCTTTCCATAAATCAATTTTCTCATCATCGATAGTTTTCAATAATTTCTTTAATTCACTATTCCTAATAATATCCCATGTAGGTTGATTTTCACCACTAGATACAGTACGTAAATTTTTATAATCACCACCAACATTTTTGTAAGCTTTTAGAAAATCATCGATTTGTTTATTGTCGATTCCATATTGTTTCTTTAATGGTAATAGACTTTTTATTGCCGGCAATGGTAAGTATGGACGATTTTCTTTTGATAGATTGTTCTTTTCGAAATTTGTTAACCATTCATCGAAAACTGCTAGAGCTTCATTGATATTCTGTAGTTTCTCCTTATCTTTAGTCACTGCAAAAATTTAAAAAAAGCGGTAATTTATCGAACTTGTGATAGGTTGTAATTTTGTAATGGTGTCATATTGGATTGGCTGTTCTTTAGTTAGGTCACAAGAATCGCGCCAAATTTCGAATTGTAATCGTGTTATAAAAATATATTTTTTATATTAATAATTCAACTTACATGTTAATGTTCGTTTAGCCCGTCCGATAAGACCTTTGATTGCTAATTTTTGATAATCAGGATCTCGACCATCCAAATTCTTGATAGTTTCCAATGCCTTTTCTTTATCTTTAAAACCTAAACCAGGCACTGTATCGGCTTTTGTTTCAGACATTTTACACGTAAATTTTAGTTTATTTTTGCTTGAAATTCGTTCTTCAACTAAGCAACACCAATTTATGTGTGTTTGTGAAAGAGAAAATCAAGAATTCTCTATTAGAGTAGTATTGATTCACATGGAAAAATGAGCGGCACATGGAAACAACATGATTCTATTAATAAAATTGAAGGTCGCAATATTGTTGCTTATTTTAAATAATAGTTTGAAGCATGACAAAATATCTATATTCGGTTGATTACGTCAGGTTTTCAAATACAAGGATGAGTTTCTGTGTGTGCATGCTAGCCTGAATAGAAAACTATAATAATAATAATAATAATAAATTGTGTCAATATTTTTTTAAAAAAAGGGGAGAGGAGAGAAATCGAAATCGTATTTGGAAACTCATCTATTTTCATCTGTAATGTACAAAATATTTACAAAAAAATCGCTTAGAAATTCTATTAAAGTCATGCTAAAAGTATGAATACGTAAGTGAGTATAAATAAATAATGATGATATCGTTGTAATAACTCGAAATTTATGCGTTTTCTACAATTTTAAATTTTTCTAAAAGAATACAAATAGTGACATCTCTTCCTTACATTAACAACTGCTTTACAGTGTTAAAATTTTCTGTAATTGCCCCAACTGTATACTAATTAAAGTGATTGCCTGCAAATTATTCGTTGTTTCTTATTCATTGAATACAGATACTTTATTGCGAATTTTAAAATTATGAAATCGCTTCAAAAATCATAATTCTGTTGTTTCTAATTTTCTAGGTAATGGTGGTGGCGGTGCTGGTGGTAGAGTTTGATATAAATTCTGATTTCTCGCATTAGAATTCGTTTGTAAATTCGTTATACTTTCATCGCATGTAACAACATTTTCATCTAATGAATCATGCTCGGACGTTTGACTAAAATCATCTGTACTTTTATACCATTCATTCTCATATGCTTGTAACCATATTGGATTACTACCTTCCATACTGTGTTTGTTTGTATTTGGAACACGTCCACTAAGTATGCTAAGACCACGATCACCATCAATAATATCACAATCTGTACCAACTAAAATATAATTAAATAAATAATTTATTTGCATAAAGAATAAATAGAATTTTTCAATAAACAGACCATAAGCTGTGGCATTTGCTGCTTTTAATTTCCTCTGATACGTCTGTCGTTGATTGATACACAATGCAAGACATAATAATAGGAGTAATAGAAGGAATAATGATGAAGCGGTTAACCAGAATGTTGTATTTGTTGTTTGCATTGCTGTTAATGCCATTGTACTGCCTGGTTGTGTGTCCAAAACGTTGAATTCCTAAGCATGAAAATAGCATTTTTAAAACCCAAAGTGGAAATAATTTAGATTTGGAGGAGCATAAATTACAGTGGAGTCCGGATATAACGACAACAAAATTTCATTGTTGTAAGAGGACGTCGCTAAAAGTGGATTCAATATAATGTAGGAATTTATGATAAAATTAAAAAAAAAACTAGAATTAGTTGCAAAAGTAATTCGAAAATAAGGACAAAAATAAGTATGCATCTAGAAAATTACGAGCTGAAAAATTTAAGAATTATTTTTATTTTTTAACCCAGTCACATTTTTGGTGGAAAATAATCCGTCATTTTATTTTAATACTTTTTTGACTCGTGAACAAATTTTCTTACTGAATTATAAACTTACGATCTTGCATTTTTCACTTTCTCGTCTTGAATATTAAAATGAATAAAGTTTTTGATTTTAAAACATTTGACTTAAACAATTCTTTAATTTTATCTTTGTTTTATAAATTGTTGAAACTGTAGAATGTGAAACACCAAATTCTCTAGCTAATGTCCTCTTAGATTCCCCTGCTTTAAGCCTACATATTATCGTACTTTTTACAATTATTTTTTACAGTTAATCAATTTCAGACTATTTCAATAAAAACAGAATGGAAGAAATTGATAAATAATTAAATAAATATTTATTGCATTTGCTTTTTATACATGTAGAATGTCTTAAAGTTGTAAAAAAAATACGTAAAATATTCAACATTAACGTCATTTGCAATATTTTTCATTATAGTTGAATTAGTTTGGTATAAAAGACAAAACGTATAACATTTTCTTTCAAGGGAGGTAATTGGACAAAATTGAATATTTTAAATTATCAAAGATAGGTATAGGGAATGTTAATACACTTTGATACAGATTTTTTTCTTTATCCAACCATATAAAAAAATATGGTGTTCCATTTAAAATAAGCAAGATATTATTGTTTTGAAAATTGCCTGAAAGAAAAATTGATTTCAGCCGATCGCTGACAGATAATTAAATGCTTTAAGACTTACTAGAAAAGACATTGTTTTTGCTATTTGTATTCCAAATATCAACATTTTAGCAGCAATAGTTTGAAAAATACGACTTTTTTAATTAAACACTGCAAAACTTAAGATTTCATGAAAAGCCTAAATATCTGAAAAACTTTCAGCGTTAGATCCTAGATCGTATTATCAAAGCACCATTTAATTTTATTAAAGAATTTAAAAATACAATAAAAAATATACCATTCCATTTAAAATAAAAGAGTAAGGGTGCACGACCCCATATAACAGGGGTTGCTAGAACAATCAAAATATTTTATAGAGATACTTCATGCGGCAAGATGGCTATATACCAAATTACAGAAACATACATTATTTAGAACTTCTTATACTTTTAATGGCCCATCTCTAGGAGACACCACATAAGGTGGTCATTATAACCGTCAATTCCGTCGCTTTAAACGGGATGTCGTACTAAACGGAGTCTTTAAATCCGGACTATGATATATATAGGGTTATATAAGGACCAACCGTGAGAGAGCGAGTACGTTGTACTAAGCGGACCGTCGTAATAAACAAGAGTCGTTATATACGGACTCCACTGTATAAAGAAAACAGCAGAAAGGGTGTTTCTTTTTGAATATGGTCAATTCTTATGAAACTCCTATTAGTTGGCAAAGCGACTTGGAAAATATTTTGAGAATATGTAGGCTAGCCCCTGGAGATTATTTTAGCAAAATTAGAAGCTCGTAGCTCATTTGGAAATCTGTCAAAAAACGCTTATTTTTGACGATATCGCGACTTTCAAAAACTAGTTAAAGACGTAAAATGATTTAGAATGACTCGAGTATCGTCCCAACATAATTTTTTAAATTAAATTAATAAAATCTATGTTCTTAAGAACATAGATTTTATTAAATTCATAACTCGAATTCCCAGTGATGGATCATTTTAACAATTATTTTTTAAATTTATCTTCATTTTATTCTGGAACAGGTGGAAATAGTTCGCATTTTCTCTAGAATGAAATAGAGAAAAACAAAAAAAAAACACTGTTGGAAAGGTTTCCGAGTCAATGTTAGTCGTTTTGCGTGCTTTGCTCGTCTTAAAAAAATGTCCCAAGCGATGGTTTTTTAACCAACTTCCAAATGAGCTACGAAATTCGAATTTTGCTAAAATGCTCCTCAGCGTCCCCCTTACAAATTTTTGAAATCTTTTTCGAATCGCTCGCCAATTACTATGATTTTTGTAAGAGTTGACTACATTTAAAAAAAAAACACCCGGTATACTACCTTGAAGAGTTCATCCAATTTTTCAGTATTCTGATCGACCAGTCTTAATACTTCATCGACTTCTATTATAGAATTATCCCGTCGATTCACTAGATGTAAATATAAATCAGTTCTTGTTTTATCTATACTGCCATCATGATTGGCATGTACGCGAAATTCATCAATATTAACAATAGCACCAGTGACATTCCCTAAAATTCTACAAAAAAAAAGTAATCCCCAATGAATTCACATCAATTAAAGAAAATTACTCGCGAAACATTTCGATTCTATTCCTTAGCTCTGGTGCTTGCTGTCTTAAAACGAACCGAACTCGTTGATCTTCACGTAACAAATAAATAAAAACACGTGCCACATCTTGTAAACCACCAGTATCATTCGCCAATACCATAAAATCAAAATACCCTTTCATGCCTTGTTGTGGATCGAAATTTAATTGTACATCCCCAGTATCTTTATCAACAATAAACGGTGGACGTTGTAGATTCTCAAAACCTTCCGTTAATGTCATTTGTACACGTCCAATTAAATAATATGAAATTTTTGCATTTTGACCATAATCCGGATCGTTGGCTTTCACCTGCATGAATGTTGTACCAAATATTGTTGCCGTACTTACACCACCGGTAAATACACGATGAATAAATGTTGGTGGATTATCATTAACATCCAATACATTGATTATAATTTTCAATTGTGTATCATCAATCGGATCAAAGCTTTGATTGTTATCAGGTGTTTTTGAACAATCTTCAGTTGCTTTAATTACAAGTATGTACTTATCACGATCTTCACGATCTAAAGGCTCAGTTGTCTGGAATAAAATTAGAGATATTAATGTTAAATTGTTGCAAATATTAGCAAGTTTACTGTTAGAATATGATCGAAGGGGTGTAATTTAAATAATCCACCTTCATTTCCGTTAACAATAAAATAACAAATCGGTGGTAGAGGTCCTTCGAATTCCAATTCGTCTCTATCGATTGTATCCGGTAGTAGAATACTCTCACTATCCGATTGTTGATTTTCTAATAACAAACGCTAATAATAATAGCAATATTTTATAATTATAAAATCGTTGTTAATACCAGTGAAATTTGCATAAAATTCATCGATAAGAAACTGTGGTAGATAATCATTAACATTACTAACGTAAACTGTTAAATCCAGATCTGAACTAAGTGATGTTGGTACACCTAAATCGTATGCTTCTATTCTTATCTATAATAAACAAAAATGTAAATTCGATTAAATTTAAGGGGATTCCGGACCAATATGTTGATTCGGCGTGCAAGAAAAGTCAATTTTCAAATAGAGATTACTCACTTGTTTTTTTAAGATAATGTCAAAAATGGAGGTGCGTTGGATAGAGCATTTCAAGCTGCATGCTCTAAAGCTTTCTATTTTGGAAAAATGTGATAAAATTCTGAATGGCAGATAAAACTCTTGGACCCTGTTTTTTTCGTACACTTTCCTTTATAACTGTCTAAAACTTAGTCAATATTATTGATTTTCAATATTGATCAAGTGATTGTGATGTGTAAGAATTTTCCCGGTGTTTTTTAGTTTTTCGATAACTAAAGAAAATTTAAACAAATTTCCAACAGTGATGCCATGCATAATTTTCAAAATAGAAAGTCATATTCTCGATTTAGAAACGTAATGTGGAAGTCGAGAACATGAAGCTCGCTTAAAATCGAATTTTGAAAATTAAGTAAGTCTCACTGAAAATTTGAACCCCCTTTTCATCTATTATTTACAAGTATTAAAATTTATTAACCTTTCGTTGGTCGCGCTATGAGGGAATCCCCGCTTTTTTTTCTTATCTCAATATTTACAAAACTACTTATAATTAATATTAAATACGTTGCCTATTCCTACATTTAAGTGTCATAAGTGGATAAAAATCATTAGTGCAATTATAATTACTATATTTTTTTTACATTAATTTTTTATTGTCAGTGTACCATGAAATCGCGGCGATTTCCATTCAATGCGACCACAATCGTCGGTAAATTTTTACGTGCAACGTTGCCAAATATATGAAACCATATTTTCGGCAGTTTGAACGGTAAACGGTATTCTGACGATGTTTTTAGTTTTTTTAAAAAATGATATTTATTTATATCAGAAAAATGTAGCCAGAAAATTAAATATCACATCATAATTTAGTTGTAAGTATTTCAGTGACAACGTTGCACTGAAATTAACATTGCGGCGATTCACTCATCGAGCTACTAACACGTTCGGGAAAGGATGCGTAACCAACGAAAGGTTAATTTGCCTCTTCATTGGCATGAAAATATCGGAAATTTTATCTTCTTCACGACCATGTCATTATGAATGGAAAATATTTTGAAAATCTGCCATTGTAATTTGATTTTCAATAGGCGTTGTTTGTTGTTATTGTGATTAAGTTCGTAATATACCAGATAGATTGTGTAGTCATTTATGTCTCACCATTGTGTTTAAGAATTCAATGTTACCAGATGCCGTTTTTTTCCATTTCATTATTTATAAATGCTGAAATTGTAAATATCAAACAGAAAACTATAGCAGTCGCTAATACAACGGCAGGAATATCAACTAGTGAAAAAAAAATTGAATAAATAAACAGAATAGAGAACGAACAAAGAAGAAATGAATCCCATAGAAACAAGAGGCGCGGTTCATTTATAAATGTAAACGACGTCTGGCAACATTGAATTCTTACACATAGTGCTATATGACAAACTGAATTACTATAACAAGAAACAACGCCTATTGAAAATCAAATATCCAGGCAGATGTTCAAAATTTTTCCGATTATAATGATATGGTCGTAAAGTAGATAAAATTTCCGATATTTTCATACCAATCAAGAAGCAAATTAATTAATTTTAATACTTGTGAAAAGGGGGTTCAAATTTGCACCGAAACTCACTTAATTTTCAAAATTCGATTTTAAGCGAGCTTCATGTCCTCGACTTCCACATTACCTTTCTAAATCCGAGAGTATGATTTTCTATTTTGAAAATTATGCATGGCATCACTGTTGGAAAAAATTTTAAATTTTCTTCAGTTATCGGAAAATTAAGAAACATCGGGAAAATTCTTAAATATTTGGAAATATCTTTCAAGTTGTTATCTAAATCAATTGACAAATATTGAAAATCGATAATATTGGCTAAGGTTTAGCCAGTTATGAAGGAAAATGTATGAAAATAACAGTTTTCTCTGCCATTCAGAATTTTATCACATTTTTCCAAAATGGAAAACTTTAGAGCATGCAGCTTGAAATGCTTTATCCAACGCAGGTCAATTTTTGACATTATCTTAAAAAACAAGCGAGTAATCGCGGTTTGAAAATTGACTGACTTCGCATGTCGAATCGACAAATGTCTCCGACTTCCCCTTAAGAACGAAAAACTGAATACTAACATCGTAAATTTTCTGTTTTTTCCTATTGAGCGGTAAACGTAACTCTAAAATTCCAGAAACTGGTTGTAAATTGAAACTTTTCCAATGACCAGCTGGATCAGCTTTTAATCGATATCGAACAATACCATTACTACCAACATCCTCATCGGTTGCCATTACTTGTATTAAAGCACTACCGATTGTAGCATTCTATAATAATTACGAACCAAAAAATAATAATGAGTAATCTCTAGAATTAAAACAACTTACTTCCGGTATTCTTAACGTTGAATTATGTGGTGGACTTATAAAAACCGGTGGATGATCATTAAAATCCATCACACAAATATTGATAGGTTCTTCAATTAAATGACTCGGCTTACCCAAATCTTGAGCACGCATTATTAACGTATAATTACCATGACGGCCACGTAATGACGTTGTTGTTTTCAATTCAGCTGACCATTCATTTATTTGTTCCAAGAAAAAATAATTACGATCATTACCATCAGCAATATCAATAATAACTTGTCCATTAGATGTTGCTGGATCATCAGCATCAGAAGCATGAATTGTTGTTATTGTTTGTCCCGATTCATGAAATTCTGTTATGTTGATACAATTAGATGGTACATGAAGTTGTGGAATATTATCATTCACATCCAATATTGTTACACTTTAAATTCATCGAAATAATTTAGCATTTATTAGAGGAATAATAGTGGAACTTACTTGAGATGTTTGAAAGCATTCCGACTCTCACCATTATTAAATCCATACTGATAGTTATCCCATGCTTCAATCACTAATAAATAATGTGATTTTTGTTCGCGATCTAATTGATCAATTAATTTCAAAACACCCGTATCTGGATCTAAACTAAATTTACCATCGGATGAGAAACGATCTAAAATATAGGTGATTTTACCAAATTCACCAGAATCAGCATCTTCAGCTTCTAATACAGTTATTTGTTGATTAAGCGGTGTATCCTCTGATATCAATAACATTCTTGGTTCCAATAAGAAATATGGATTATTATCATTTTCATCTAAGATTTGTATAAATAATTCAGTACGTGATGAACGTGGTGGTATACCAGAATCAGTTGCTTTAACCTAAAAGTATAATTTTATTCGAAACGAATTAAAAAAAAACAATTAAATACCGTTAAATTTAACCAATTATAGATTTCATGATCAATGCGATTAGCAACAACTAAATCGCCTGTATCACTATTTAAATGAATTAATTCCATGAATTCATAACGACCATCTAGATTGTAAGTAATTGTTTTATCTTTATCGGCATCATCGGCTATAATACTACCAATAAAAATGCCGTTTTTACTATTTTCAGTTATTGAAAATTTATAGTAAGCTTGTCGAAATTTCGGACTATTATCATTAATATCATCAATTTGAATTAGAATTGATGTTTGATCGATTTGTTGGCCAATCTCTGATGCTATATCTTCAACAATCAAACCCATCCGGATAGTTTCAACAATTTCACGATCTAATTCTTTAACAACTGTTAAAACTCCAGTTGTTTGATTTATAATAAAATTTCGATTACAATCAAAATCATTAGGTTTCAATAAAACACCACGTTCATTTTTTGCTTCACATTCATCACGATTAAGATAATATCTTAAAGTAGCTGTACTATCCAAATCTTTGGCTTGCAATTTAATTATCGCAGTACCAACTGGTGTATTTTCGCGTATTATAACATTACCAGGTTCATCGAAAATCGGATTCTTATTATTCACATCTAAAATTGTTATATTTACAAGAACAAAACTTTGTAATTGATCATCACCAGTTGCACCATCTAATGCTACAACATTTAATGAATAATGCAATCGTTTCGGTTGTGTTAGATCAGGATCTAAAGATGCGCCTCTAGCTATTGAAATTATCCCATTTTCAGCATCAATAACGAATTTATCACTAGCACCATTTTGGATGCGATAAACGATTTGATTATTCGGCGCCGATCCATCTAAATCGATGGCTTTAACACGTAAGATTGATGTACCGCTCGGTATATTTTCCGGTATTGATTCACTATAGAAATTTTCTACAAATTCCGGTGCGTGATCGTTAACATCCTGGATGAAAATTTGTAGGGAAACATCCGATGAAAGACTAGGTGTACCTAAATCTGTAGCTCTTATTGTTAAATATAACGGACGTACATTATCCATAGTCGAGGTATTATCAAACATTTCGAAATCTATCGGTTGTTTTGGTTGAATAATTCCACTAATTGGATCAATAGTGAAATTATTTTGCAATTCACCGAAAAGCGAATATTTTATTTTACTATTGTTTGTACCGTTCAAATCAGCATCTCTAGCCTCTACTTTTAACACATTCTCAAATTGAAGTTTATTCTCCAATAGTCTTGCCTCATAATGTGATTGTACAAATACCGGAGCATTATCATTAACATCATCAATATTGATGATTAATTGAACTGTATTTCGATTACCATTACCTAAATCATCTCGAGCTTCTACAGTTAGATAATGTCGATTGATTTGTTCACGATCCCAATTAGGACCACCGGCTGTTTTTACCGTGATCACACCGGTGGTTGGGTGCAAATTTAACCTAGAATCATTATAATATACTAGAGGAAAAAGAAGAAATTTGTGGAAAATTCTCACATATGCTCAATACTTCCAGACAAATGTGTATATCGAACACCTGTTGTACCAAAATTACCAGAATCATCATCTAAAGCTTTGACTGATGCTACAGTTGTTCCAATGTTACAATTTTCAGGTATTGAAACTTCATACACATCCCTTGTAAATTCCGGATAATTATCATTACGATCGAGAATTTTTACAATTACTGGTACTTCATTGAATTTCGGTTTAAATTTTACAATTTCTTTTGCAACAATTGTCAAATTAATTAATTTAATTTTTTCATAATCGAGAATTGTTGAATTCTTCACTTTTATCATGAATGTTGCTTCATTGATAATTTTCGTTGGTGTAATTTCAAAGATTTCAGCAGCTCCTTTTATATAGAGTTGGAACGTACCATTAATACCCTACAAAACGATTTTTGATTTTAAATTGATTTAAAGGTACGGGCCTGTTTCTTTTAGTAAAAAGGGAAATGTTTGATAGGTACATGGGGGCGACTCTCTTTTGGTAAATTTTGAAGAAATTCTGAATTACAGACAATTGTCTCAGAGCATGTTTTTTTTTTACAATTTCCCCAATCGTTCAGCCTATGCGGATTATTTTTTAATAAAAATTTAATTATGTATGATAAATTTTAAGGGATTTAGAAATATTTAGAATTCTAATAAAAACGGACACGCTTATGCAGTACTCTTTTTACACAGTTTTAAAGATGGACAAGCGGATGATTGCTTGTTCGAAAGCTTATCCATAAGGTATACCGGGTGATTCACCTAAAACAAAATCTTCTTATGGCAACTCCCATTTATGGCGAGCAATTCGAAAATATTTCAAGGATCTGTAGGGCGGTACCTGAAGACCATTTTAGCAAAAATTGAACCTCGTAGGTCATTTGGAAATGGGTCAAAAATGTTCGTTTTGGACAAGATCGCAATTTTCCTTTGCAAAAAAAATCAACAATTTGTTTATATTTGAGGGAGTGACTGATCTGTTTCGAGAATCTAGGTCAGGGAATTCCTTTCCCTTGGAACCATAAATTTTTAAAGCTGGACAACACATAGCAAAATTGGAAGAAATACCCAATTCTGCCAATTCGATACACAACAGATATTTCTGTTATTAGTCAAAAAAGTTTTATTATTCAAAAATGTTCTCTTAAAGGAATGTCTTTGTTAAGATTCTAGTTAGCTCCATTTCATGTACCTGTACGTTTCATATAGTTTTATTTCAAAAATGTAAGTTTTCAGACGCTAACCAATTGTATTTTTGTCACTATTTTTTGTTTAATGCTACTCGTTGATTACTACTTGTTTATTAATAATATTACCAATAAAGAAAACAATCACCGTTGTTGTTTTTGATTTTTAACAAGTTTGTATTGTTTTGTATCACTGTACATCTTATAATTCTTATTTTATTTCCGTATCCTGAACAATTCACCCTTTAATAAAATAAATTTATAAATAAAGATCGAGTTTCATTTTTGAGAGAGAGAGGGGCGAGAGATTATTGAATAATAATTCCTCCACTAATAATTGTGTATCCAATTGACAGATTTGGGTATTTCTTCCAATTTACTACGTCTAGCGTTAAACACGTATGGTTCCAAGGGAAAGGAATCCCTTGACCAAAATTTTTGAAATAGGTCAGTCACCCCCTCAAATAATAACAATTTTTTGATTTGTTTCTTGCAAAGAAATATTAATTTTTTAAAGGAAAGTATTATTTTTATATTTAGTTGACTATCGATTTTTAAAAGTGGTAACTTTTTATTGAATATTGCATAATTTCTAAAAGTTGACATGAATTTCTCTTATTTTCAAACATTGTAGAAGAATGCTTCAACCTCCAATAGAAAGCTTAGCTGTTATCCTTCAAGTTCTTATAAAAATTATTTGATCTTATTGATAAATGAAAGAATTATTACTACTGACCATACTTACGTGAAAAGGATTGTATATAATTAAATTTTCATTAAAAAATAATCAACATAGGTTGAGATGTGGGGGAAATTGTAAAAAAAAACATGCTCTGAGACAATTGTCTGTAATTCAGAATTTCCTCAAAATTTTCCAAAACAGAATCATCCTTCTCCTGCACCGTAAAACGATCTTTCAATAACTCTATCGCGCGTTTTTACATCTTAAAAAACAAGCGAGAAATCGTGTATCAAACATTTCCCCTTTTCGTCAAAAGTACTGGTCCTCACTCTTAATAGAAATTTTCACTAACCTGATCATGATCGTAAACTTCCGGTATTCCAATACCAAGAAAAGTGACCGGAGTATTCACAGGTGCATTTTCGGCAATTTCACATTCATAACGATTACTTTTGAATTTCGGCGTTTCATCATTGATATCGGTTACCATTACAGTCACCTCAGTTGTGGCACTTGGCGGAGGCTCAATATGACTTCCCACTTCAATTGCCTGTAGAAGAAATACAAAATTTAGCTTGTCAATAAAAAGATTAGGAAAACACAAATTCACTTACACTAATTTGTAAAATATAAGTGCCGGAATTTGAAGATAAAGCCTCCCGATCTAGAACACTACTAGTTCTCAAAATTCCTGTCTGTTCGTCAATATGAAAAATATCGGAGATTCTGTCAATAGTATTTGATAATAGTGAATATTGTATTGGATTATTAACACCACGATCACCATCAATTGCAGTTACTACAAAATCTCTGTTAAATTAAAAAAGCTGTAAAAACGAAAATTTCGTTAAAAGCTACCTTGAAGTATTGAAGTACCAATGGGAACATTCTCAGCAACCCTGACAACGGATGTAACACGTACAAATTCCGGTGGTTGATCCTCAACATCTTGTACTTTAACTAATAATGTTGCTGTACCGGTATTAACACGTCCATGTTTTGCACGATCTACTGCTAGTACTTTTAATTGATGTAATGTTTGTTTCTCATAATCTAATTGACCAACCAATCGTACAATAGCTTTACCATTAATTGTTGCAACACTAAACAATGAGGAATCTTCTGTATCAATTTCTTGTAAATGATAAACGACTTGTCCATAAGCACCTTCATCAGCATCTGTTGCCTCTAAATTTGCTATAATACCAGGTTTTGCATCTTCACGTAATGTTAACGATGATTGATGATTCTTAAATATTGGTATATTATCGTTAACATCTTCAACTAATAATAGTAAGCTTTGTGTAATATAATTGTTTTGACCTAGACGGCCGTCTGTTAATGTTAGAACTAAAGCATACTCGTCGCGCTCCTACAAACATGTAATTATTTAACAAATGTGGTTTTGTTAAAAAAATAACTTGCAAAAAGACTAAACAATTTTACCTCACGATCCAGTTCTCGGTTGAGATACACTTCAGCCTCATTCGGTGAGATGTTGATCACTTTAATTATGTCACTACCTGGTTGTTGTTTGACGCCGAATTTCAATGGATCACCATCGGGATCGATACCGTGCAGTTTATAAATTAGAGATCCTTAAAAAATAATAAATAATAGTTCATTTTATGTAAACTTTAAGGTTTCACATATACTATAACTTGTATTTGAATTAAATTTAGAATTCGGGACTGCATATTGGAAAAATCAACCCTCAAATTACCAACAACGAAGTACGGTGACTCAATTTATTGAACTTTTCGTTCTAATCGCTAATTAAAATCATACCTTTTTAGTATAGTGTGATGCCATTTTTCTATCTATTTATGAAATCATCCCCAAAATTGGGGTGATATTGGAGTTCTATCTCTACATTGTTTGTCATTTTGTTCCTATTCCAAATAAAATTTGAGGTTATCTTTTTGACATGTAAACAAACGCACTAATTACACCAACATAATGGTACTAATCTCACTATAAATCTCGTTATGAAATTAATAATTTCTGATCTATAAGGTTGGTGGTAATTTTAAAAGTTTATGTTACAAAAATTGCACAATACACAAAAATATACAGGCTGTATCCTGACGATGGGCCATTAAAAGTATAAGAAGTTCAAATTAATGGGTGATTCTGAAATATGGTAGGTATTTTGTCGCCTGAACTACCTTTGGAAAACATTTTCGCTGTTCTTACAATCCCTTCTTAGGTATATGGGGTAGAGCACCGTATTCTCTTATTTCAATCAGAATAGTACATTTTTTATTGCATTTTTAAATTGTGTGGTTAAATGGAAGGGCGACTTTTATAATACGACTTATGGTCTAGCACTGAAAGTTTTTCAGATATTTTAACCTTCTGCGAAAAAAATTATTTCTTGGAAGTTATTGTAGTTGAAAGGTTAAAATTTGGAATTCAAATAACACAAATCATGTACTTTCTATCAAATTCTATAGCGTTGAATGATCTTTCAGCATTTAGCTGAAATCAATTTTTCTTTCAGACAGTCTTCAAACTGGAGTACCTTGCTTGTTTTAAATGGAGCACCATATGTCATTTTACATTGTTTGATAGAAAAAAATTCTGCATCGAATATCTACAGGACATTTTTTAAAAAACGGTCAATTATTATGAAACTTCTGTTAGTTAGGAAGCAATTTGAAAAATATTTCAAGGATTTATAGGAGGGTGCTTAGAGATAATCTTAGCAAAATTTGAATCTTATTTGGAAGTTGGTCAAAACATGCTCGTTTCTAACAATGTCACAATTTATAAAAACGAATTAAACACGGACAACGACTAAGAATGTCTCGTAAATCCTCACAGCAGTGATGTTTCTCGTTTTCCTTTATTTCATTCTGGAACAGGTGGAAGTATTTCGCATTTTTTCTAGAATTCTTATTAGTCGTTTTGCTTGAAAATTGCGACATTGTCCAAAACGATTGTTTTTTGACCAACAAGCTACTTCTAAAAGAGTCTCCAGGTCCTCCCTACAAGTCCTTGAAATATTTTTCGAATCGCTCGCTGGCTAGTAGGAGTTTCATAAGAATGGACCGCTTTTAAGGAAAACATCCTGTATATTTGATAATTTTTCAGTTATTCAAAATTTTCAAATTCGTCTAATTTTCTCTCCTGAAAGAAAATGTAAAATATAGATGGCTTAGCAAAACATTAATGAAATCAATATTTGCTGGATTAATTTTTTGTGCATTTAAAATGTACTAAAATTATAGATTATAGAAAAAGAAAACGTAGAATATTCAATATTGACATCATTTGCGATATTTTATCATTTTGCTAAGCCTTCTATGCATTTCGTTATAGTTAAATTAGTTAGGCATAGGCAACTAGACATATTACATTTTCTACCAAACGAGGTGATTGGACGAAATTGAAAACTTTGAATATTTGAATATTTCTACAGTTCAATGCAGAATTTTTTCTCCATCTAAACGTATAAAGAAAAATATTGTGTTTCTTTTTAAAAAATAAGCAAGATATTCCATTTTTAAGACTGCCTGAAAGAAAAATTAATTTCAGCTAAATTTTGAAAGACAATTCAGTATTGTACAATTTGTTAGAAAATACAAAATTTGTGTCATTTAAATTCCAAATTTTAATCTTTCAACTTTCAACTGCAATAGTTTCCAAGATATAATTTTTTTAAGCGAACATTGCAAAGTTTAAAATTTCACTAAAGGTTAAAAAAACTTTCAGCGCTAAACCATAAATCTTGTCATCTAAAGTCCCCTTCGACTTAATCAAAGAATTTGAAAATGCAGTAAAAATATAAAATTCTATTTAAAATAAGAAAGTAGAGCGCTCTACTCCGTATTAGAATAGGTTGCTAGAATAATGAAAATATTTTAAAAGGAAGTTCAGGCGACAAAATGGCTGTATACCAAATTTCAGAAACATCCATCAATTAGAACTTTTTATACTTTTAATGGGCTACCTTTAAGAGACATTCTATATAATGAATATTCAATATAAAGCAATTATAACTGTTTGTGAGCTAATGCAAAAAAGGTTATTTCTTGTGTAAAGTTTGTTTGCAAGTCAACCTTGCACCGGGCTCGACTTTTCTTGGGGCTGGCGCTGGATGCTAGCTTGAAACCGTTGAGTGAATAATAATATAATAATATAATATATTATTCATTCAACGCTTGAAACAATTAAGGGAGAACCTACGGTTATTACGTTTCTCTAACGTTAGATGCTCTACAACGTCCTTTATACAGGATGTCCCGTAAGTCATTTTAAAGGGTAGATAGGTGATGAAATTCTAAGACGAAAAGTTCTGTACCATTTTTTCATCTGATGCACAGGTAATTAAATCATGTAACCAATCAGGTGCTCGCTATAGCGATAAAAAGAGAGAAGGAAAGAGTCTTGACGGTAGAACGTGGGAAGCGGACCAGTTAGTAGGCTGGTGCGGCAGCTGTTCAAACTAAGTAAGCTATTAAGATTAGGATTAAGATTGGCTATTTAGTTTAATTAATTACTAATTATCTGTGCGTCAGATAAGAAAATAATATGGGACTTTTCGTCCGAGAATTGCATCTTGTGTGTGTGTGTGTGTAAGCAGCTCATAACTTTTGAACGGCTTGATGGATTGGCACGCGGTTTTCGGAATTCGAAAGAGTTCCACCAAACTTAGATTTCGTGTGAATTTGAACCGATTCGATTCGACAAATTTCGAGAGATTCTAAAAAAACCGAAAAAAAAAACAATTGTTGAAGTCATGTTTTTTCAAAATAACTTTTGAAC
>JAZBGW010000419.1:6744-18281 GCA_037464815.1 Mylabris variabilis | reverse complement strand
AACAACTGTAACAACAAGAAATAAGTCATTAATTGATTTAAATTTATATCATAATTTACCAAATATTTTATTTGATAATAATACAAGTTCTGATAGTGAATTGGAACGAATGGAAGGTAAATTGTTTAAAACTACACCAACAGCGGCTACAGTAACAACAACAACAACAACATCAATTGGAGCTACAACAACTGCAACAACAACAAAGAAAATCAATAATAAAAAAAGTCGTAATTTGATGTCAACATTAGATCGATTAAGTGTTAGAACTGAGGTAACAATCGGACATCAACAACGTCATCATCAGCAACAACAACAACAACAGCAACAATATCGCCACCAACAACAATTACAACAACAACAACATCGACAACAACAGAAATTACATAAACCGATCACATTGCCTAGTGAAGAAACATTACCAACAAATGAACGTTTATTATATTTCTCACCGAGTGATTTAGAAACGAGATCATCTACAATAACAACGACAACAACAACTACTACTACTATTACTTCTTCAAACACAAATACAACAACAACATCAACAACAGGAGGTGGTAGTAGTAGTGGTGTAGTAATTAAGGCAACAATACAGAAACAACCAACAATAAATATGAGATTAAATGATAAGAAAGATGATGATGATGGTGGCAATAATAATAATAATAATAATTTACATGATACAATATTGGCAACACAATTACGGCATATTAATCGTGAATTAACACCAACAATTTCTGATGTTTATCATGAACGTAGTTTGGGTTTAGGTTTAGCACCACCATTATCGAAATTGTTGTTAAATCAAACAACACCAATAATTAATGCTAATAATAATATTAATCTGGACAATGCAACAACATCAACAACACCACCACCACCAATAACCACAACAACAAGCGATAATTCTGTTTTGGATAAAATCAATTTAAATATTTTAAATGTGAATGATGATGATGATGATGTAGATGACGATGATGATGATATTATTGTTGTTGCTAAAGATAAGAAACAAATAAATCGTCCATGGTTGAATATTGATAAAAATACAAATTTACAAACAACAATTATAAAAAGTTCAGATTTAACAACAGCTGATATTTTGGAACGTGAAGTAATTAAAAATCGTAAAATTTTAAGAGCTCTCACTACTACTACTAATAATAATAATAATACTAATAGTAATAATCATAATAATGAAATATTCACAGCCGATTTGTTGTTGTTGCGTAATAGGGATGAGGGTGATGGTCGAAGTATAACAGATTCGAATTGTTCAAGTTATAAAAATACAACAAAACAATTTTATCAATATACCAATGATAATAGGAAACGATCAAAACAGATGATGAGTGGTATTAAAATGAGAACATTGGAACATTCAATATTACCAACAACACCACCATCACAACCACCCCCAGCAGTAGTAGCACCACCACCGCCACAAGAACATGAAGAAGATGATGATGAACAACATGAATTAGTTGAAGACTGAATTAGATTTTGATAAAGAAAATTATGTATACATGATATTATATGGTAAGTCTTTTTTTATAAATAAATTTAAAAAATTATGAATATTTAATATTCAACCCCCCAGCCGATTTCCATCCATCTTCACTTTTCTATCATATTTTCTTAAAATCAGGACAGGATAAGAGATAGATCTATCCTTTTACAAAAACAATTTGTTTATTATAGTAATAATAATAATAATGATAGTGGTGGTATTTCAATATTTTATAAACAATTATAGAATGGATTGATACGATTACTGATCGGTGGTGTCTTCAATAATGGTTTTCTTGGTTTTTTACTAGCGTCATACGGTATTGCTGGTGAACTTTTAATTTGTGCCTGATGCTCAGATACATCCTGTGATGTATTCAATTTTGTATTGATTATTACTTTTTTCGTTAATTGTGTATTGTTAATTGTTGTTAAATTATTGATTAATTCCCCATTGAGATTCTTCATTAAATTTGTATTCGTTAGAATCTTTTTCAATTTCTTTTTATTCTCAGATTGATTCAATTTTCTATTATTCGATTTCTTATCGATTGTCTTTAACAAACCAATTTTATTCTCTTTATTTTTATTGTGAATCTTTTTAGATTTTGTATTATCTTCTGTTTTATTATCAGTATTTGTTGTTGTAGTAGTAGTAGTGGTAGTTTGGGGAATTTCGTTCGTTACAATCCATATACCCGAATTTCGTTCAAATATCGACTCAACTTTCTCAATATTACCAATTCGATTCAATATAGAATTCGTTAATGTTTCTAATCGACGTTTCTTTATTGATTTAACAACTGCATCATCTTTATTATTTTGTATTTTTCTCTTATTTATCAACTTCTCTTCTTGATTATCTTTCGTTATTTCACCATTTTGTTGTTGTCTCTTCGGTTTTCTATCCATAATTTCATCATCGAAATCAATTAAACGTTTCACAGCCTTATTAATATTTGTATCATTATAATAATTACGTTTAATATTTAATTGTTTTATACCAATTGGATATTGACCGATTGACATCATTTTAAAGAATTCTATTAATTTTATTATAATTTTACGTGCTTTCAATGTACTACCTTTTATTGATTTATATTCTAATAGTTTTTTAACAATTTCCATTGGATCGAATTTTAATTGTGGCAATTCAACATCAACACGACCGGCACGTGGATCGTAAATCTTCTCTTTATCATTATTATCATCATCATCATTATCACTATCATCAGTAATTTCGATTTTTTGTACATCATCAATTGTACCATGGAATTGTTGTTGTCTCCATACATTATATCTAGCTTGATATTCTAAGCCTAAATCCGATTGTTTAATCAAATAAATAAAAATATTATCATTAATATGTTGTAATAAACGATCATCATCACATAATGATAAATATTCGATGAATGGTATTAAAAATAATGGTAATTGATTTATATTTAAATCATTACCACCAATTTTTGCTAATTCTTCTAAATAAATATCAATGAAATGCATCAATAAACCAATTGGTGTATTTGTTGTTTTTGTTTTCAATATTGTTTCCGATATATATTTTGTAAATTGGTCAATTGATGATTTTTGGAAATTTGTATTTTTTAAAACAACAAAACATTGACGCAACCATCGACGTACCAACTGCAATATTACAAAATTAAAAGATTATACCGGAAATCTAACTAGTAAAGGTCCAGAAGTTTGTATAAAAGAATAAAATTTTGTGGGTATACCCGTCTAAATCACACAAAAGTATAAGCTGAGCATGTTCAAGTGTGATTCTTTCATGTCGCTAATTATGCCAAAAATCAATTAACAATTCATGCATAAATGTCGCCCCGCGATTTTTTAGTCACTCTCCTGTGATTTAACATATTTTTAAACAGTTTCCCATCAGACAAAATTCAATAAAATTTTATATAATTATGTAAGGATACAGTACAAAATGATCCTGAAAAAATCATTCTACAGAAGAGCGACTAGAAAACCGTTGGTTGACATTTATGCATGAATGACACTCACTTTTGAACATGCTGTACTCCAAATGCTAACACTTTTGTCCACTTGCGGGAAACCTAGGGGTTAATTGTTTATTTTGAGATTTCTAACGACCTCCTTAATATATCCACAAAATTTCATTCTTGCACCACTTATAAAAACTTCTACACCCCAGTAATTGATACGAACCATTAGGAATTTATCGAGACGTAATTGATCGATACCAAACCATTCATTACTTAGAGTGATCAGGCCTGATTTAAAGAATAATAATGCACTATCTGTTGGTAATGAATGTAAAAGACTTGCAATATTTTCAGCACACTCCTCCTGTAATTGTTGAAATTTAAGAAAACAACAAAAATTATAACCTCACTTTTACTATTCGATTACAACCTGTATGAGCGGCTTATCAGCCATCCACATTGAATAAAATAAACCTTTCCATATACGCATGAAATCATCTTCACTGAATGCTATGAAAATTTAGATTAAATTAAACTATTTATAATGAATATATAATGGGAAAACTTACGAACAGTTTTACTGCGATTCTCTAACCATTTTCGTAGATTTTTCAATGCACGATCTCTGGCTTTCGGATAATTACCAGCTAAGACACGGGCAAATTTAATTTCCTGACTTACCACCAATAATTTTTTATTATCTCTATCATTATTACTATTTTTTCTCGATTTTCCATTAACACATGGTAGTGGAACACGTTCTGGTATCGCCATTTTCTTGTTTTGAAAATGATGCAACTAAGGTTACAATGGTTGTGTTGATAACTGCCATCTAGCGGAGTCGATTTTATTATTATTATTATTTACAAAATTTGAGATACATTTGTTATTCGTTTTGAATTTTTATTAAAATCAATAAATTTTCAAAATAATTTATAAAGATTATCTCAAAATAAGCGTCAGTTCTTGTTGTTTATTTATTATAATTAAAAACTTAAGTATGCGACTAAAGTTACACATACTTTATTTGGCGAAAGGAGTGCCATCTAGTAGAGAGAGCGTAATTACCAAAAAGAGCGGTGAATTTAAAAATTTTCAAAAATAGAATAAACGCATTTTTTTCGTATTCATCTACTTCTTTATTATAAATAAATAAATAGACTTATGTATTATAGTATATACGTGTATATATAGGAAAACATACAATAGAATTTTCGGTGCAACAAGAATAATTTCTTTTCAGGAAATATTTATAAAAATAAAATCTTTTTTATTCGCATACATACACACGCACGCACCCATTTTTCTAGTTTTCATTTTTCAGTAAATAAATGGCTGAATTTATTTACCAAAAACAGTTGTGTTTTTTTTTTGAAAGAGTAACATCACAATTAATTTTTTGGCAACAAGAGTTATTAAACTTTGATAACATTATTACTAACATTTTTTTTATTAATAGTTAATCATTGGCTTCAGAGACGTAGCGAGGATTTTCAGCACGCGGGAGCAAAAGGTTAAGATACGCCCCTTAAGCTCTCTATTTTCAGCATTTGATATTGTTATTTAGGAATATTTAGACGTATGTCACCCTTGAAACACTGCGCGCGTGGTCATTTATCATTTACCCCCATCTGCTGTCCCGTCGCTACGCCACTGATAAGAAGCATTCATATCGTCAAAAAAATAGAACAAGCATCAATTAGAATATCAATTTTACTTTTTCTTTATGAAAGTATAGTAGAAGTATTTTTCGTTGTTGTTGTTGTTGTATTTGTATAACAATATTCCATAATTTTACCATGTGAACATGTATCAACTTCATTAAAATCGATAATCAAAAATAAAACACCAAAAATTGCAACAACAATACCGAATAAAACAACACATAATGCCGGTAATTTACGTTCAGATAATAGATGACCTTCTTCTAATTGTAGATAACTTAAAGCCGGTAAGATGTAAGCTAATGGTACGGCTGCTAATACACCCTGTAGATTTGAAAATTAATTAAAATTTATACAGGGCTATTCACATCAGACGAAAAGTTTTATGGCAATTCCAATTAGTTGTCGAGTGATTCGAAAAATATTCCAAGAATATTACGAGGCATTCTTAGTCGATTTATGGGTGTAGTTGGTTAGCGAAAATCGCGACATTGTCGAAATAAAGTATTTTTTGACCAACTTCCGAATGCGCTACGGGGTTCTAATTTTGCTAAAACATCCTCTAGAGACCCTTCTATAAAGAACTTCTCGTCTTATGTGAATAACTCTGTATAAAAATGATAGAAAAAATAAAATAAACTAACATTCAATTCAAGTACAACACCCAAACAATCCGTTGATATCGATATTAAATACGTTGTACCAACTATACCTAATGTGATAAAATAATGTGCACGTTCCGATATTGTTGTTGTTCCTGTTGTTTGTTGATTAAAATCATCATCATCAAGATTTGTATTCTCATTTAATAATAATGAATTAATTAATACTTCACGTGTAACGAAACATTCAATTGGGAATGTTAATAAAATTTGTATACTAAATAATAAACGACTAAAATTGATTAAATCATCAGTCCAACAATAATTCTCTAATAAATCACCTTGTGAATATTTCGTAAATGTCATATAACCAAATATACCAAATAATAATGCAACAATACAACTTGTAAATATTGATATATGTGTTACTAATTGCCAACGTTCTATTGATGGATGCTCTAATGAACGATAAATTAAAAATGTGTTATGATGGCACATGAATGCTACAATTAAAATTAATTTAATAATTAATTCATTTATAATTACAGGGTGTTTAATTTGAAAGTGACCAATTCTTATGAAACTCCCACTAGATGGTGAACGATTCGATAAATATTTCAAGAATTTGTAGGGAAAGCCCTGGAGACCCTTTTAGCAAAATTAGAACCTCGTAGCTTATTTAGAAGTTGCTCAAGAAACGATCGTCGCAGTGTTCAAAAACTAGCAAAGCACACAAAACGACTAAGAATGACCTCGTAGATCCTTCCATTTTCTTTTTTCTCCATTGCATTCTAGAGAAAATGCGAAACATTTCCACTTGTTGCAGAATAAAATTAAGAAAAATGAAAAAAATCACCGTTGGGAGGGTGAACGAGTCATTCTTAGTCGTTTTTGTAAATTGTAACATTGTCAGAAACAAGCGTTTTTTGACCAACTCCTAAATAAGCTACAAGGTTCTAATCTTGCTAAAATATCCTCTAGACACCCTCCTAGAAGTCCTTGAAATATTTTTCAAATCGCTCGCTAACTAAGAGGAGTTTCATAAAAATTGACCACGTTTAAAACAAACACCCTGTATAATAATAGTATACCGAATGCCATAATTCCAATAGCTGGGATGATGTCTTTATTGATAAATTGCCACGACTCCGGTGCAGAAGGACTATAGAAATTTATTAATTAAAACAAAACAATATTTTTGGTATGATAATTATATAGGGTGAAATTGAATTGCCTTTAAATCACGTATAAGGCCCGAAAAACTGAGTTGTTTACAAGAATAAAGACGCCAGGTATTCAGAGCAAGGTTATCAATGGTTAAAACGAATTTTGTTTATATTCGAGAAGTAGGTCCAGGTCCGGACTGGACACGGCGGATAAGCCAACTGTCTTTAGGGGGCACGCAATTATTTTTTTTAAAAAATTGCCATTTATTATTTAAAATGTAGGCTATGTAGAGAAGTTCATGATATTTGACGGTAGCTCCTTTTTACCTAAAATATTTGTTGTTTTAGCAACCCCATACTCTGTTATTCTAAATGAAACAGCGTTTTTTTATTGCATTTTTGAATTCTATAGTTAAATCGAAGGAGACTTTGATAATATGGCTTATGGTCAGCGCTAACGATTTTCTGTTATTTTGACTTTTAGTAAAAATTTTATTGTCTGAAAGAAAAATTCATTTCAGCTATACGCTGAAATGCAATTGAATGCCTTGAGCTTTGATAGCAATTGCATCATTTGTGCTACTTGATTTCCAAATTTCAACTTTTCAGCGACAATAATTTCAAAAATATAACTTTTTAATCGAACACTGCTTCCACTAACAATAAAAGTCGAAATTTTCTCAAAAACGTTCCGAACCACACTACAGGCCCTCTTCGATTTCATAAAATAATTCAAAAATCCAATAAAAAATGTACCGTTCTATTTAAAATAGAGCAAATTCAGGTGGAGAAACATTTTATAAACTTCTTATCCTTCTAATAGCCCATCTTCAAGGCACACCCGGTATTTTTATATATTTTAAAAGTATAAAAAACCAACCAGATATGTATGTGTAACAATAAATCTCCACCGGGGCCAAGCTGTTCCAGTCCGGCTCTGAATAGATCAGTAAGATTTGTATAGTTTAATGCTATGCAAATCCGAGATGTGTTATACATACAGGATGGCAGATCTAAATATGGTTAAGTCATTCTTGGCCGTTTTACCTGTTCAATTAATTTTTGAAAATCACAACATTGTCCAAAATAATCTTTTTTAACCAGCTTCCAAATGAGCTACAAGGTTCGAATTTTGTTAAAATAAAAGCTTGAGGGTCACGCCCACAAATCGTAAAATATTTTTCGAATCGCTCGTCAACTAATAGGAGTTTCATAGAATCGACAATATTTAGATCCTACATCCTGTTGTGGAACGATTTTCAACGCCATCTAAAGTTTGCGGAACTTAATAATAATAATAGGTAGCGTTCCCCTTTAAAGTCAATTCAAATATTTTTCGAATCGCTCGTCAACTAATAAGAGTTTCATAGAATCGACTAATACAGTCACTAAATACACACAGTACCACAACTCTATGGGCCAATGGGTTAGAGAGAGAAAAAGCAACT
Source organism: Mylabris variabilis (assembly GCA_037464815.1). Classification (NCBI taxonomy): domain Eukaryota; kingdom Metazoa; phylum Arthropoda; class Insecta; order Coleoptera; family Meloidae; genus Mylabris; species Mylabris variabilis. The sequence continues at coordinate 9,922 of JAZBGW010000419.1, read as the reverse complement.
TTTAGAACTAAGATGGCGGCATTTATTATTATAATTAATTATTTGCTGAACTTCCAGCACCAAGATAATTAGAAGCCCCATATTTTATTTATTCACAATAATTTTGTAATGACCCTCACTTTAAGGCTTTTTTTAAATCATGTTCTAGTAGTATACGTGGAAAAAGTTTATTATTGCAGGGTGTCTTGTATCGCACTATAGCAAAAAAATTTTAAATTCAAGTGAGCCATGTAAATTTTTGTATATCTCGGGTAAATTTCAAAACCAACATGGCGAACCTTGCGGTACTGTAGGTATATATTTAGTGACTGTATCGACTAACTATTTTCAGCGCCATCTAACGTTTGCCAAACTTAATAATCACAGATAGTATACCCCCTTAAAGGCAATTCAATTTCACCCTGTATAGACGTACACAATTTGTTGCATCGGCGAGATACGTAAAACAATTGCAAATAATATAAAACCAATACAAACGAGACTTAAAAATGAGATTTTTGCTAATTTCGCAATTTTTCGATACAAACACAACGGTATTGTTACCAAAAATGTTGCAATCAATACAATAATATGCCGTTTAGCAAATAATGAATCTTGATCAATACCAGTTAGACGTATTATCACTTTTGTTACAGTATCACCAACAACAACATTATAAGACACCATTGCTATAACAATAGAACAACAACAATAATAATAATAGAAATAGTGACAAATAAAAATCGAAAATTACCAATAAATGGATAGAAGAATTGTAAAATTCCTAATAGATAATACCCGAATCGTCCGAATGCCGCCTCCATTATGCCCTGATAAGAAAATTTACCAGAAATATGCCCACAACGTACCATTAAAATCAACGAATAATCGGTTATAAAAGCAACCAACAACAATAGAAATAAACCAAAGAAGAAACCGGCTTCGTGTAGGGCGTACGGTATGCCTGTAAATATCCAAAAAAAATCTCACCCTTTATACGGGGTGGAATCTGATAATGCGAATATTCACCGATAACACCACTACCAATGATTGAATTGATAAAATTGAAACTGGCCCATGGTAAACTCGATCGATTACTATTATGATCATCATCTTCCTAAAGATAATTAATTAATTAATTTTAATTGTATTTTTTTTTATTTTTACGTTAATTAATTGGCGCATATCATCGAAGGCATTCTCCGTCGAACTGATACTACCCTAATTATAACAAATAAACGATTTTATTAATTAAAAAAAATATATAAAAAATTATAACTCACCCTATCGTCTGTTTTATAGACATTCTGTTGTTCCAAAATGTAGCTATTTTCAGTCGTTATCCCCCGATTAGACGTCATATTCACCCTTATTCGATCAAAAATTGGATAAATTCAAAAGGGGTAGTTGTGTTGTATGGCCTGAAAAGGTGCAGCTGGAGAAAATAAAAGACAAACGAAAAAAAAGAACGACCAACGAAAGACAACAAGACTAGACACATCTATCGATTGAATTTTGAAAGTCTGGATAACAGCAGGGGGTGTACGGATATAGGATCAAAAAGGGGATGATCTTGCGCAGGAAATCTCCAAAAATTAGATTTTCTTATTTTATTTTTACTATAGTTAAAAAAAAACAACAAATATTTAGATATTTAATTAAACGATAAGGGTGCCTTCGTGTATTCGTTGGATGGCATCTAAGGCGGCTGTATTTTTGGCAATTTCAATACTCTCACCCCAACCTGTTAGCGGGAATAAATCCAAATAAATAAATTAATAAACAGATGCGCGAACAAAATACAGGGTGATTCACGATTTTTTTTTTTAAATCACAAAGATATAATTGCCGAAAATTTCAAATTTTTGAAATTTTCAGGTATTTAGAATTTTTAGTTTACTTTCAAAATTCTTCATTTAAAAAAAATATACATCTAGTAGTCTTTGCTGAAAATTGCCATTTGTAACAAAACAACAATCACAGGCAACTGTTCGAAACTGTTTCAATCTAGTCCAGTCATTGATTGTAGTTCATTAATTAATTAGTTAATTAAAATTCATAAAATAGATAATTAATTGAGTAAATAATAATTACAATTTGGCAATATTGTAAAAAATACGCCGATTATTAAGTTATTCATCAAAAAAAAACTCATCTAGTAGCCTCTGGTCATAAATCATTAGCACCATTTTGTCACAAAACAAAAATTTTCGAAATAATTTAAATCCTTTCTTAATTTGAAACAAATAACTAGAATTTATAAAAATTTGATAAATAATTATTTATAAGTAAATAACAATTGATTTTTTGTTTAATTGATTAAAAAAATATGTAGATTATAAAATTATTCAAAAAAAAAAAACAGTGACGCATCTAGTAGCCTTCGATGATTGACATAATTTGTAACAAAAATAAAAATCATAGGCGACTTTTTAAAACTATTTCAATAATTTTTATATTTGAAATAATTAATTAAAATCAAGCATAGGATAGTTAATCAATTAACAATTAATTAAATAAATATTAATTACAATTCAGCAATACTCAACAACAATAGAAAAAAAACTAAACCATCTAGTAGCCTTTGCAAAACGCTGCCATTTTTTAACAAAACAACAATCACAGGCGACTTTTCAAAATTATTTCAATCTAGTCTAATCATTGATTACACTTAATTGATTAACTAAAATTCATTAAATGCATAATTAATTAAGTAAATAATAATTCTAATTTAGCAATATTGTGATTAATTAAAATAACAAATTTTTCTTTAAATTCTGATATGTTTTTTCATATTTAAATTATTTACAATTTTCAGTTTTATATACTTATTGATTTATTTCAGTAGTGAAACAATCTACTAATCTATATTGATCTTTAATTAAATTAATTCATTAAATAGTTGTGCTTTTTGTTATTAAATTATTTTGAAAAGTCACCTGTAATGGTTGTTTTGTTAACAATGACACCGTTTCGCAAAGGCTACTAGATCAGTATTTTTTTTGTTGTTAAATAATTCAATAATATACGTTTTTTACAATTGTAAAATTTTAATTACTACTTACTTAATTAATTATTAATTAAATATTTATTTTTTGGTTGATTTTAACTAATTATTTCGCTTATATATTTAGTAAAGTCGCTTGTGATTTTTGTTTTGTTATACAAATGGTGCCGCCTATGATCAAAGCTACTAGAT
>JAZBGW010000418.1:0-15307 GCA_037464815.1 Mylabris variabilis | reverse complement strand
GAATAATCAACAAAATCATTAAAATTACAAATTAATAATTAAAATAAAATTATTTGTCGTCCACAGCAGGTTTATATCAACAAGAAAAGTCACCTTTTGTATTCTTTGATTGAGTTTTCGTTAATTTCACACATTAACAAAAACTAACAAGATTTTTTTTAAATAATTTTCGCTTAGAAAAATATACAAGAATTCAAGAAAAATATACAGTGAAACTGCAAATATTCTCAATATTTAAAGCATTTCACCAAAAATAATCAAAATTAGAAAATAAACTTAATTAACTAAAATAATCGAAATAGAAATAAAAATATGTATAGAGGCACACTTAGGGTTATTATTTACAATTAGTGTATATCTCCTATTAATTGATTCTAAACTAATGATTAAAAATAATAAAAATAGTATGGTTTTTTTTCAAAGAAAAGACTAGTTAATGAAAATTTAAATTCAAATTTAAACTGAGTGTGCTGTGAAATTAGCGCCATCTGGTATTTTTTCACAGTAAACTCTATATCGCGAATTTCAACTGTTTCGTTACCGGTACCAGTGTTAGAAAATTGCAAAAATTCGCATTTTCCGCAAATTAATAAACAATTTTCGAGTATTTTCAATTATTTAAACAATCGTGAAGTGTTGGTGATTTGTTTATTTGTGGAATTCGTTCAATTTTGTGTCAATTTGGATGATTTTTGTCTATCGAACTTACAATCTGTAAAAAGTGTATTCTGCAGTGTTACGGTGAGTTCAAACAATTAATTAACTTAATTTTAATTTAATTTCAAGCAATTAAGTGTATTTTGTTGAAAAAACCTCGCATCTCTCATCCCTTTCTCTTATGTGTATTCGCCATAGTATATCCGTCTCGCTTCTTTTCAAAAACTTCAACAGATGAATTATATAATAATTTTTGTAATAATTATTTAAAATAACCGAAAATACGCTCTAATACAGTTGAATTAATTGATAAATTTGCGGATTTGTGTATTTTTTCTAAAATTTTAAATTTGGGTCGTTTCTATTTACAAAGATAAATACTAGATGGCGCTGTAAATGTAGTGATGTATGGTTGATATTCAGGCTCCTATAATATTATCATCATCATCATCATTATTATTATTGTTATAATTATGGATAAATATGATTATTTGAAAATTTTTTCATTTAAACAATATTTGGTTTAATTCCACTGGATGTTAAAACCTTATTAACAAAATTAACAATAGCAGTTGCCGGTTGTTCGGGTTCTAATTCGGCAAATAGATGGCACTGGTTGTCTGGATTGCTAACATTTGATTTCCTTGCGATGAATCCAAAAATACGGCTGGAATTAGAATTATTATCATTATTATTATTTCAGTACATTTTCTTATCAAACTAGATGCACAGTGATTTTTATACAACCCAATTTAACAAAATATCACAAAATCTAAACAGGATAGGCCGTGATTGAAATTAAATTTTTAATATTGGAAGTAAGCTCGCCTTACTTTTCATCATTTCTCCTAGAAGCCAAACTTGATGGTTTGAAATGAAGAATATTCGTGGTTTTTCTCATTTTATCTCGCTCATAGGAGCATTATTTAAATTGTCAGGTGCGCTGGATAGAAATAGTTGAAAAAACAGCGAAATAACTTACTTTGTACTAGCTGGCACTCCGGTCTCTTCCGGTTCAACTTTCCAACGATGTTCATCCGGATCAAGTCCACAATGTGAAATTGTATTGATTTTATAATGTCGTCTAAAGAATAATTTCCTTTTATTATCAGTTAATGTAATACCTTGACCATTAACTTTAAAATGTACAACAACAGTTTCGGGTGGTTGTGTTTTTTGAAATAATTGATTAACAGCTTTACGTATCGCCTCAGGTCCGGTTAATGATTCCATATCAATTGTTATTAAATATAGTACATTGCATGCAGCACCTTGTGTTAATAATTGTTGTGCTGGTGTATTTGGACCATCATTATATTTCAAATCACCTTCTGGTAATAATAATTTACATGGTAATGCCAATGGTGTAACTGAATGTTGATAAACTAATGCCGATAATGAACTAAATACTGGTTCACTTGGACAACCTTTTAAACGGACACCACGTGATGTTGGTTCGATTAAGAAATGTCGTATTAATTCATCTGAATTTCCCATTGTTTTCGTTTGGATATTTGTAGGAATTTGGGCAACTTTTAATGCCATACCAAATGCTCCTGGAAATGAATTTGAATCACGTACAACAAATGTACCCGGTGGTTGGTCGCGTAGCATATTAATTGCTAAAAACAAAACAATCACTATTGTTTTAATTCATTTTATATCAATTATTGAAAATTTTAAAAACCTTCTTCTCTTGATATGTTCGGTTTATACCAATATTTCGATGTATCTCGTACAAATTTAACATGAACAGCTGAAACTTCATGTGGTGGTTCACTATTTGAATGCACAGAGCTACGTCTACTATTTCCGTAATAGACAGTTGGTGATGTTGAACCATTTCTTGTGGGACTTTTTGGACTACTTTGATAAGTATCTGAATAATAGCCGGTTGTTGGTGTTGCTGATACACTCCTTTGAGCTGTCATATGAATATTGTATTCGCCATTAGAAAAGTCAGTTGGAGAAGTCGGTCGGTCCTTTCTATTTACATAAACATAATAAAAAAATAATAATCAAAGTTATGTATAAACAAGAATATTTAATAAACTCTAAAGGTTCAGAATGTTTGACACAATCGTACAGAAATCAAAACAACAGGGAAAACGAAAACATGCTCTTGTTCTAGCAACAGAGAATTTTGTTACCTTTCAGGAGAAAGCGACCACTTCTTAGTAATTTTACTAGAAGAGGAAGGTGGACAACTCAATCGTCTGAAATATCACGAATATTTCAAGACTGAACTATCCAAATTTTATTTATTTGCTTACTTATACAGGATGAGTCAAAAGTAATGCATAATATTCATAACATTCTTATTTATGGGAATTTCGAAAAACGCCGAGATAGGTAACTCTTTATTTTTTAATTATTTAATTGTGGGTAGCCCAAAACGGTTCTATCGAAGAAATGACATCATCACCGATTTTTTTAAATGGCATCCTCTATTTTTTATTAAATTTTCGGGTAGGGCATAGTTTTCTACCTACAGACATGTAAAAATATTAAGAGCTTGCATAAGAAAATTTGAGAAAAAAAATATTAAAGCTTGCAACATTTTCTATCATCAGTCATCATAATATCTTTGAATACCTTTAAATAAGCATTGCAAGCATTGTTTTATTACTGGATTAAGTAGGCGTGTGGTAAATATTTGTCAAAATTGTCGGAAAATATGGCGAACCTAATTATCAAAAATAAAATAGAAAAATTTTAATGATGGTTACTTCTGGAGAAAAAATAGGAAGCAATATTCAAGTATATGCAACCTATTTAACAGATTGTATGCCGAAAAAGCATATTCTGCATACGCCTACTTGATCCAGTAATAAATCAATGCTTGCAATACTTATCCGAAGGTGTTGTGTTTTTCGTATACTATGCTGATGCATGGGTATAATGATGACAGAAAATCTTGCAAACTTTGAGAATTTTTTTTCAAAAATTTTCTTATGTAACCCCCTAATATTTTTCCAGATCTGAACGTAGAAAAATATCCCCTACTCGAAAATGCAATAAAAAAAATAGAGGGTGCCATTTAAAAAGACTGTTGATGATGTCATTTCTTTGCATTTATAACCCACAAAACGTCTTAGACCAACCACAATTAAATAATTGAAAAATCAAGAGTTAGGTACAGGTACCTGTCTCGGCGTTTTTCGAAATTCCCATAAATAAGAAAGTTACTTTTCACTCATCCTGTATAAATTAATTTTTATTATTATTATTATAAACAAAAACTTACCGCTGGGTTGTAGGACTTTTAGGCGGTAAACGTTCAGTAGTAGATAAATCAAACTGTACTGTTGGTGTTGATGGATTTGTATATGGTGTACGTGCATGTACCGGAAATGCTGGAGTTTGTGGTCTAGGTGATGAATTTTGTGAAGGACTAGTTTCAATATCGTTTGTAGATTGTGTTCGCCATGATTGTGTTGCCATCGTTTCTTCCCGGTACTAAAAGAGTTTCAAAAACATTATTAGGAATCCTTTAAAATACATTTGACATTAAATCTAACACAAACGAATTTGACAATCATGCTTAATGTGCAAACTATCAATGTTTGTTGTAATAATAAATATGGAAATAAATATGTGCGTGTTAGTACCTGCCATGCAGATGTGGTGTTATTAGGACTATTACTAGACTTATCTGAACCACTGGATAAGCTAGCGATTAAATCATTGAGTGCATCTATACGTATGATATCATTCCTCATATCTGTTGGTGAATTATCAATGTTAGCTTCACCGTCAATACCCACCAAGCTGTGATTGTTGTTGTTATTGTTGATGTTATAACGTTTATTATATTGTTCTTGTTCAACTAATGATAACAACCCGCCATCGACCGATTCACCACCACCCCTTGATGGTGGCCGTAATATTTGACCCATTGGATTTGCTGACAATATTGAAGCTGGCGTTGTGTCTGTATTCTGTTAAAAACCAGAAACCCACGTTAACTGATTAATATTTGTTTTTATGTTATTATTATTATTATTATTATTATTATTTATAAAAAAAATGGAATGGAATTTTGTTTTCTTCTGGAAAAACACATGAGAACTCGATATCAACAAAATCTAAATTTAATTCAAGTCCATATTTACAAATACACTTGGAATTTCTAATAATAGGCGAATGATTTTTGAACAAATATATTATTGAAATGTTTGAAGTAAATTTAGGCTAAAAATTACCTGTGCATATCTTTCATGAGCCCTTTTGACTGTCATAAAAGGTCTCTCATTCTTTATGGTGGTTTCAGTTGTCTTCATCATACTGTAATTATTATCGTTTCTTCTTGGTGATCCTGGTGAAGCATTATTATTATTATTATTTTTATACGTTGTATTGATATGTAGTGGTATCGTATAATCATCATCATCATCAGCAAAAGCCGTTGTATCACTTGTATATCCATCCAAACGATGACTAGCTGTTGGTCGCATGTGTCGATGAGATTGGACTTGTCTTAATTCGGATAATAATCTGGTTTCGTGTGGATGACGTTCTTCGCGTAATTGAATTTCGCGTCGTTCTTTCAATTTTAATTGTTGCTTCTGTAACCATGTTAAATTCTTATTGGCGTATCTAGAAAAGAAATTGATCCGTTAAAAATTAAATTGGGTAGAAAATTGAAGTCAAAAATACAATATAACTGGTGACTCAGAGAAATCTATTTTTAAATTTAATCGTATAATTCTCTATTGAAAATAATCGTTTTCAACGATTTCCAGATGTACTCTAATAAATTTTTTGATTCTTTGATGTACCATAACCAAGTATAATAATAATATTTATCAGATTTTATTAGATATTAGGGCAAGGCCACCCGCGAAGTAATACAACATCTTAATTAATATACATAATAGTTCCACCTACATATTGACCCAGATATGAATCGTGAAATATTTTTGAATTAACTGCTTCGTAACGATTATTTCACAAAACATAGTTTTAATTCGAAAAGCATTTGTTACTAGTTATTTGTTTTTCCACAAAAACTGTTTATAGCAATGTTCAAGTGAGCTATAAGACCTGTCTTTCCAAATTAAGGAGAATGCTTTCAAGAAAATACTACCAAAGGTGTACATAAAGAAGTTCATCGACTTATTGTGAATGTTGTTTATTTCTACATTTGCACCATATTCATTTAAACCAAGTGTTTTCCCAACTAAATATAATAACAATAATAAAATATTAACGAACAGAAGGACGAAGAATAGTTAAAGAAGTATGAATCTAAAGATAAAATATGTAAATGAATAAAAGCCTTGAGTTGGAAGATTTTTATAGTTATTGTGTGGTGATTTCAACGATAGGTGGGCGATTTTCGATTTACAATGCATTATTATAATAATAATAATAACAATAACAAAACAACACAAAATGCATATGTATATAAGTGACGTTAGAAACTACTTTTTTTTTGATCTTTAGTATATTATCGAATAATCGAAAATGTTTGTAATAAAATCAAAGAACTTGCTCAACCACATAATTTCAATTTTATAGACATGCGGATACCATGCACACCAAATAAGGTAAACAAAATCAACCATTAAATCAATTTAAGGAAGACGGTCGTATTGATCAGTTTACACACACATAACATTAATAATATGATACCTGCACATGTTATTCAGTCAATTTTTATGAAATATTATCCAAAAAAAAGACCTAAATTGCAGTGTTGAAAGCTATAATATAATATCAAAACTGAATAATGAACTGTTAAATTCAACACGATGAGGATCGAGAAAAATTATAAGTTATCCTTTATTGAGAAAGTAAAAATAAAACAATCGGTAATATTTGCAAATTACAAAACAGTTGCTGAAATAGAATGACCTCGCCCTATTTATGGTCAGGATCACGGCTCATTTCATCTACTGTAAACATGAATTGCTGATGACATAATATTTAAACAAATATTCATTTCTACCTTTACAAAGCTAAATTACCGATTAAAGTTATTGGAAAAATAAACTGAATGTAGGTGGCTATATAAAGAAAAAACTAGAGATAATTGGAGTTGCAATTTTAAAGCTATAAATATATAATAACAATAATTATCCATCTATTAAACTATTAAGTTATTTTTGTTAATCTCTGGATAGTTTCTATTGGTAAACATTCTTGGGCTTGTCAAATCTTTTATTTTACATAGTAACAGGGTTTTCTGATGTTTTTCCACTAGTAAAATTATTCAGGCATAATTATCAATTTGTTGAGAATGCAACAAGGTCTAAATAAAGTAGGTTAATATCCACATGTTTACTAAACTGCCTTTAGTAATGCGTAAAGCTGTCTCAATGGCAATTTTTTTTGTATCAAGCTTTTGTAATACTATCAATATCATAGTAAACAATCAAACAGTGGCAACTTTATAATTATCTAACTACATATTTGGTAATTTCTAATGAATTTGCGAACAGATGGTCGGTGAAATACAGAAGTTAGAAGTTCAAGGTTACTTCTAAAGACTATTAGAAAATATTTTAAGAGAAATTTCTCGTAGCAAGTAACCTTTTTTATAATTTCTTTAGAAAGCTTTTTAACTCCCTTTTACAGAAATTGCTAGAGAAAAAAATAATAGTAACTAAAATGAGAATAATTTTTTTAATGTATGAACATTCCATTTGTAAGAGTTGTAAGAAAATCAACAATTGTCGACAGGTGTTGTTTTTATTCATTTCCTGAATTTCTGTGGAATGACGTAATTTAAAAATCAACATAAAAAAAAACAAGTGATGACTGATGTAGAAGATGATCTCCAAAAAGAAATATTCCAAATTACAAATACAAATTAATTCATAATACTTACGTTTCATGAAATTCTGGTGATTTGGTGGATGATCTGAAAGCTCCAGGTGGTGATAAACTTTCTGTATCCGAATAAGGACTTGTCACTGTTGATGTTGTAGCTGTTGTTTTAAAATCACTTATTTTTTCCGGACTGCGCCGTAAAACACTATCTGTTAAACTTCTCTTTAATGGATCATATCGTCTAATTTCATCTCGATAATATTCTTCACGAAAATCACGTTTAATTGGTCCTACTGGTGGTGTGTCAACAACAGCACTTAATGCACTTGATGTAAAAATATCATCGATAGGATCTCGTTGTTTTCTTTGTTGATGTTGCAATTGTTGTCCTGGTGAATGATAAATACTTTCTGTCGAATATTTCGATGTTAAATTATTGTAATTCGATGATGTATGATATATTGGTGGATTTGTAAAATTCGGCACTGGTTTTGAATTAAAATCGGGATAAACTTGTGTTTGAACTTTTTTCAATGTATCACCAGTACTTTTATTAACACTTGCCTTCCGGACCAAACTTGGACTTGATAGACCTTGTTTTGTATCGTTGATCATATTGGACGTGGCACCGTATGTGAATGGTCTACTATCTTGTCGAGCGTGATATGGAATATTTTTCTCGTCTTCCTCATCTATATAGCGGACATTGTCCAGACCAAAGTTATCGTTATTGTTGTTGTTATTATTGTTAAAGATTGATGTTGATTCGCCCTGTTGTTGTGGTTTCAAATCAGGAATGCTCTGAACCGTTAACATCATATCAGATAGAAGTTCGTCTAGTTCACGATGTTGATCCTCTGGTGTTAGAGGGGATGGTTGAGCTGTCAGTGGGGGACTAGCGGAGGTGGTTGTGTTGGCGTTTTGCTGGTGTCCTGTCGTAGACACAAAAAATATTAAAGCAATTTATCAATAAATTACACCAAATTAAACAATCTCAAATAATAAAAATATAATAGCAGTAGATTTAAGATACAAACCTGCAGATGATATACCAGAGTCCATAGACACTGTCAATGGACTAGAAACAGCACCGGGGGATAATTCCGGCTTTTTAGCAATAGTGGCGTAAATGCTTCCGTCTAGAGGACCAAAAGTGTGGTTTACGTCGTCTGAAACAAACCAACATTCTCTGAAAACTAATAAAATAAAAAAGAAATAAACATAAACATACGTAAGTAGTGTATTCATATGTGTAAAAGAATTTGAACAGATATTGTCTGCCAATGGCAAACTCTCATAAACCATAAATATAAAAGATATTTTTAACACATTTATGAGCCAGGTGAGAGTATAGAAGGGGAAAAAATGATGCATTTTGTTTTAAACATTAATTTCCACAAAGAACAGAGTTAACCACCTTAAAAAATTAATAACTAAACATAGAAAATTAAAACGAGAGATACCACTAAAAAAGATGAATGAAGAAACAATAAATTCGAGTTTTTTGTAAATTAAGAAAGGAAAAAGATCTTACAATTAGATAAAACGAATTTACTAACAACAGTAAATGGAATTTCTTCTGAGTAGATATACTAATACAAAAGTAATAATAAATAGGTACCTATGTATTATTACCACGTTACATGTATAACATCTCCTGGGGCTATTTGAAAATATATACCGCTTTGAATGATTTGTTAGGAATTCTCTAGTTCTATAATTATTAGTTATTTCCTTTATTGTATAAATTAAAGTTAAAGTTCTTGTTAATTATCTTATTTACAATCATTTATTCTGTAACCATATAAATCAAATTGAAAGCTACTGAATCCTTTTCTTTGACGTAAACTTTATAATTATCAACTGAAAATTATTTCAATTTTCTTCCTGTAGATTCTTTGTATGTTCCGTTATTATAATTATGTATTATGCATATTTCAATAGTTACTACTTATATACAACTTTGAAACAAAAATTTTACGGCATGTAACACAGATAGTGTTAATAATATCAACTTAAAGATAGTATAGTCTGTTCAGAAATAAATTTACCAAATTTGAAATTACAAATTGTGTTTAAGCATGTGTTGAGTATTTTCAAATTTTCAAGTACGGATCTGGTCGATAAGCTCTCAAGAATAGGTGCCTAATTGTTTTATTAGGTTCCGCCTGCAAATCCAATGATGCGGGGAGAAAATCATTTCAAATTGTCCATTTATTTGTGAATAGACTATAATTGAAATAATTTTCTAAAAAAAACTCAATCCTTTTCAGGATTTTAAAACTCTTTTGGCTGAACCATATAATCAAAACATTCCTAAATTACTTGCCAAATATAGCTAAGGTTTTCGAAAATTTTATATTGATTTTAGTTTGATAAGCAATTTTCACGAAAAATAATTGCGAGTAAAGCTCATTAATCAACAATTCGTCCCTAACATGGTAAGGCTTTGTAATATGCCGCTTACATGTACGAGAATATATCGAAAACAAGTCTCCTAATTTGCCTTGAACTGAAAAACACATAAGGGAGACCCGAAATTGTACAAGGTTTGTTTTTGTGGAAAATTGATTCATCATTGCTCGTTACCCGAATAGGTCTTTTTTTTGGGATCTACTTACAATATTTTTGTTGTTTATTGAAATAACGATTAGTTGTTTGTATTGATTTTAATTAAGTCGACATAAATAATCATTCTGAATAATTTAAATCAATTTTTTTGAATTGAATTTTATGGAAAAAAAGTCACCCACATACTATTCACTACACATTTAGTTTTAAACTAAATGGATTGCCTCCTATAGAAATTGCGGATCAATCCTTTTTAGGTGGGAGACTACACGGAACTCCCACTTTATATCTCTCTAGGAGAAATTCGCGTTGTAATTATAAAACCATTAGCGGAAAAAAGTTAATATACTTAACAGATTTAAGAGGAAGAAAAAATTAGAACACAATCAACTTAATGGAATTATTTTCAATAGAGAGTTAACAATGATAAATTAGTTGCTTTTAGAGAATTGCTTTGCACAAGATAGAAAATTATGGATTCAAAAATTATTATTTCAAGCTTTAAAGAATTATTAATATTATTATGATTTAACGATGGAGCTCATATTCTTTTGTAAATTATAAATCTAAATCCTTTGAGACGCAATTAGTGTTAAATAACAACATTGACTTTCCAACTTACATATTTATTTTCGGGAAAATTTAAGAAAAAAAAATCAGTTTGTAGAACAACTGCTTTTATTCTTTTTATACAAAGTCGTCGCGACGTTGTCCGTCTCCTATCCCAATCTCTCGGACCTCTGATTCTTATTTACGAAACGAAAATAGGTACGACCGTTGGACAGAAATAACACTGAGGCTGGTGCAGGTTTACTGTCAATATGTGTTCTATTTCTCTCCCTCATTCTTATTTCATCTTTTGCTATAGTACGTAGTATATGAATTTATATTTAGTTAATTACCGGCAATTTCAAAAAAGTAACAGAAATTGAAAATTCTCAATAAATCATCGGTATATTTAGGAAATATATAGGAAAATTTTACAGAAATAAAAATGATGATTTATGAATTATGAAGTTTGTTTGTTCTGTTCTAAATTATAGTTGAAATTTCTCAACAGGAATTCCGGTGCTTATTGTAAAACCAAAATTTTACAACAAACAATTTGATTATTATTTAAAATAATACAAGCCACAATTTTGACCAGTGATGGTTTTACTGGTTATTTTAAATTCAACTGTGCAATGATCGTATGTGTGTATATTATAAATATCAATGACTAATCATAATTCTTAAATTACTGTCAGACTAGTAGTTAACTCACCTGTCAGGTGGAAATATTTCAATTAAGTTGATTTCATTTAATTTATTACACTTATTCTTGTGTTGACTTGTTAAATTTACAAGAACTCTATTTTTAAAGAAATGCTTACCAAAAATTTCGATTAAAATTGTTCTCAAAATATCTTGGAATTTCTTTAAGAAACTAAATTGTCTCTCAACAATAACAACATCTCGAATATCAGAATTTTAAAACTAATTAGATTACTATGAGGCGTGCCTATTTGAAAAATTACTAAATTAGAAATGCAGAAAGATGCATTAATTGTAAAATAAAGAAGAATGATTCAACAAGAAATTTTCATAGATGTATCAATTTTTTTCTTTTTCGTTTGATTCTATAATTATGATGAATTATGCAGTTATTAACGTGAATAAATTATTTCAAACGTATGTAGAAGATTACAATTACCATGAAAATTAGATTTATTACAGATATGGACGCAGTGATGCGTAACCAATTCTTCTAATAAATTCGATATGGTACATTTATTACTAAAATGTATGAAAATCGATGAAATTGGCGAAGACGTGAATTTGAATGAAAATTTATTTAAATGTTTATATTATAAAAAATACCTACACATGTGCTTATAAATCTAAAAATATTTTGTAAAAATTTATGAAGATTTTGGCATAATTTCAACAGATTTATATTGATAAAAGGTTATCTGGCTAATTTTCAAAAAATTATAATAAAGAATAAAACAATAACAAACAGAAAATAATAAGCGAACAACAAATAGGTATACATAATCGTTTCAAAATAAATTGTAGGTGGTTTAAGAAAAGTAAATAACTAATTATATGCTTTCTAATCTACGGAACAATTATTAAACATAAATTTACCTGAGTCTGAATCACCATCATCTTCATACTCCTCCACAAGGAATGGACTATCCGCCCTAGTGATTGGATCGTCTTCGAAAACCACCGGTACAGCTGGTGTAGGTGCTGGCGTCGGATGACGGCCCTCTGGACCAGGTGAAAAATGCAATTCAACAGCACCGTCGGTTGGAAATCTGGGATCTATAACAAAAATATATCTCATTTAGTGTATTGCAACCCCAAAAATATCTGAAAGAGTTAAATTTATCTATGAACAACAGGAAGTAGTATCCTCTTTATTTGAAGAATAGCTTCAGTATGATGGAAATTTCATTACTTACCAGTACAAGCGACATCCAATTCTTGTTTAGTAAAACTGAGTGTGTAATCGGAAACAGCACACGTATGGAATTGACAGGCGAAGATTGTTTCTCTATTCACATCGCCACGATGGTAGCATTTTATCAAAATATCACCCCGCAAATGTAGACCGCGACGGCGTTCTCCCGCCACGTTTACGGTGAACTGACTCATGCCTCTCGATATGTTATAAACACCTACAATTAACCATAAATTGGATAATAATAGATGAAAGAATACGTAAATTGAGTCTATTTGTTCTGGTCATTAAAGAATAAGCTAAATGTCGACGACATCATTAAATTTAAAATTAAAAAAAAAAACTTTTTAGGTAAAAATGAAAACATAAAACTCAATAAAGATAACTTTGCAATTTTACATTCTTTAAACATACCCGATGTGTAAATCGGTGTCTGACCAGCATATAACTTCAGAAATGCTTTACAACCACCTTGTTGAAAACATGGAGCTCCTACCACCGTGACATGTGTTAAATACAGCGGTTCTGCATTGATTTTAATATTGTGTGACAATAAACCAGCAAAATATTCAACATATCTAAAATTCAAAAAATAAGGTTGAGATTATTTCAATCGAGAGTAGGACAAATTGAATGTTTACCGTTTATTAGATGGTAAAAGAATAGGTCCGACATTTTCATCAAGGAATTTCCTCATTGAAAACCGATCTAATGCTTGTTCAGCACTACCGCATATACTTGAGTAATGCATATAAGCGGCAACGATCACACCCAATTTATCTTTATTGCCTTTAGCATGCAATACAGCAATTCTATGTTGATCTCCTGACAACCACGAATCGATTTCTTTACAAACGCTACATAATTTTTCTAACGGAGCTGCCAAATTTGGTGCCCATCCAACTTCTTTGACCAGTTTATGTTCATTACGTAGGGCACGTTTCGGTTCGGTCAAATTAAATACCTAAAGGAAAATGGAGATATTATTGTTCCAACAATCGTAAACTTGACTTTCTTATTAGAGTTACAATGAATGCCTCCAAAACCGGAGACAGTTTTATATGAGATTTTCACTACAACAATAACCAATAACAAAGACTCTTTTTCAGACTATAAGTTCAGTTTGAACACAAAAGAGTTGCGTAATTTAATTTTATTGGAAGATGAAGCATTACATTTTTGTGTAATTTATAGGAATTTCGATTAAAGCTATTTTTTTGCACAATTTAAATTACCATATAATTATCGCCGTGTTTATTTCTTAACATATGTGCTGCCTGTCGTTGCCCTTGCCGATATGAATGTGAATTTGTTGAAGCTGGAAACCATAGTGAAATAATTCTTTCTGTAACATAACTAAGATCCATGCCACCATTTGAGCTGTTGTGACTTAATTTTGTTGGTTTCGGTTGTGTTGTTAAAGCTTCACTAAACCCATTATAAGATGTTGAGGCTAACATCTGAAAGATTTGTGTAAAAATTTGGTGGTATCAGTAATATAAAGAACGGTGATGTCATTATTTTTCTGTTATTAATAAACAAAAATAATATGATTGCCAATATGCATTTATTAATTTTTTTTTTATTTTTTTGTAGAAATGAGTACATTAATGGTATCATCTTTATAAAAAAATTAACGCAATTTTCGACTTTTCAGTTATTTATTTATTTATTATTAACAAATATTATTTAATGATAAAAAATTTATATGAAATTAAGCACGGTGATAACCTTAATGTGCTATGTATACCTATATCTTTGTAAATACGTTTCTCAAGGCATGTAATGATTAATGATATCAAGTTAATTTTAAGATTTTATGGAATTAGTAATAATCTTGACTTTTTCTTCTATTGTTCAAAAAAGCAAAGTTATTTTAATGTTCTTTTAGGTGAATTCACTAAAGAAGTATGGTCCATGCTAAATTATAAATTATAAATCATGATTTTCAAAAACAATAAAAAATAGGTACATTTTTTATTATCAGTTACATCAATAACAACAATAGCAGCAATGCAAAACAATAAATAATAAACGACATTACCTTATTCATTCCTGTTTCATTTTTCGCAACCTCATCGTGGGTGTGCTGTAATGAAAAACAGAAAAAATTAAATTCTGTTAATACCTATTTTGCATTTAAGGAAAACAGATTTCTTGACTTCACAATTAATTAATTAATAAGTCACTTCCTCATAAGTTTCAATTTATTTACAGCCCGTAAAGAAGTTTGTTTGATTACAAGCATGAACATTTATTTAAGACAATACACATTTATTGACATAAGCAAGAGACTATAATATTTCCGCAATTGATTGTCTTACTATTTGATTTTCATTAGTAATAGCTTTTCAATCTAATCGTCCTATAAACAATGACCGTATTTAACTCATTCATTGCCAGCTACGAGATATCTCGTAGTTTGCGCTAGGTATGTTTTTTATTGTCTTAAAAAAATATTGGCATCGAGGGTAAGACGCTCTAACTTTGTTTGGCAGTGAATGGGTTAAAAATATTTAGCCCAAAAATTAAATGCTATCAGAATTAGTAGCGCTTCGTCACTTAAATTAGCAGCGGTACTGACAAGTCAGGAAATTTTTAGGCACCATTTTAATACTTAGCACAAACGCCTTCGTTAGCTATTGTTTAATATTATAAGGGGTGTACAACGGTATTTCACCTTGCAGTTGGCTGAGTCTTTCTTACGTAGTATCGTAACTCGGTTCATACTTTACCACATTTGACATTTGTTAATGTAGGATTTTTCAAATTGCCGAACCAAGCTACGATACTACGTATGAAAGCCACAGGCAACTGCGAGGTGAAATACTGTTGTACACCCCGTGAAGAAAG
>JAZBGW010000417.1:3808-26341 GCA_037464815.1 Mylabris variabilis | reverse complement strand
ATTTTCAAACAGCGATTACTCGCGTGTTTTTTAAGATATTGGCCAAAATTGGATAGAGTATTTCAAGGTGCTTGCTCTAAACCTTTCTATTTTGGAAAAAACTTCTGAATGGCAGAGAAAACTCTTGAACCCTGTTTTTTTTGTACATTTTCCTTCATAACTGGCCAAAACTTAGCCAATATTATCGATTTTCAATATTTTTATATAGCAAATTGAAAGAGCTTTTCAAATATGTAAAAATTTTCCCGATAAGTTTCTTAGTTCTCCGATAACTGAAGAAAATTAGAAAAAAAATCCAACAGCGATGCCATGCATAATTTTCAAAATAGAAAATCGTACTCTCGTTTTGAGAAAACTGATATAAAATGTAAGGACATGAAGCTTGCTTAAAATCAAATGTTGAACATTAAGAGAGCCCCGGAAAATTTAAGCCCCTTCCCACCTATTATTTACAAGTATTAAAATTGATTAATTTGCCTCTTGATTGGTATGAAAATATCGGAAATTTTATCTACTTTGCGAACATATCATTATAATTGAAAATATTTTGAAAATCTGCCTGGAAATTTGATTTTCAATAACCATGTTTGTGTTGTTATTGTTAATGTTGTGATTTTCAATAACCATGTTTGTATTGTTATTGTTAATGTTGTTGTCATTTAGTATGCAACGTCTGGTACACAGCGCATAGCAACACAAACAGCGTCTATTGAAAATCGAATTTCTAGACAGATTTTCAAAATAGCTTTCACTTGTAATGATATGATCGTAAAGTAGATCAAATTTCCGATATTTTCATACGAATCAAGATATAAATTAAATAATTTTAATACTTGTAAATAATAGGTGAAAAGGGGATTCAAATTTGCCCTGAAACTCACTTAATTTTCAAAATTTGATTTTAGGCGAGCTTCATGTCCTCTGCTTTCACATTACCTTTCTAAATGCGAGAGTGATTTTCTATTTTAAAAATTATGCATGGCATCATTGTTGGATTTTTTTTTAACTTTTCTTCGGTTATCGGAAAACTAATAAACATATCGGGAAAATTCTTAAATATTTGGAAAGCTCTTTTAATTCGCTAGCTAAATCACTTGATAAATATTGAAAATCGACAATATTGGTTAAGTTTTAGCCAGCTATGAAGGAAAATGTACGAAAAAACAGGGTCCAAGACTTTTTCTCTGCCATTCAGAATTTTACCACATTTTTTCAAAATCGAGAGGTTTAGAGCATGCACTTTGAAATGTTCTATCCAACGCACGTCAATTTTTGGCATTATCCTGAAAAAACAAACGAATAATCGCTGTTTGAAAATTGACTATTTTCGCACGCCGAATCGACATAGAGGTCCGGAATCCCCTTAACATATAATATTGCTTTACATTTTATTCCAATCATTCACATAGTAATTGTGGAGA
Organism: Mylabris variabilis; assembly: GCA_037464815.1. NCBI lineage: Eukaryota > Metazoa > Arthropoda > Insecta > Coleoptera > Meloidae > Mylabris > Mylabris variabilis. The sequence goes on along the minus strand of JAZBGW010000417.1, from coordinate 24,920 downwards.
ATTATTGAGAATTTTCTAATTATTCTTAATTATTTTTTTTAGATACGATTCTGATGGTAATACAATTGGTGAACCGGAAATTACACCACCATCACCGATACGTTTGAATTGGGATATTAAAAAGGATTGTCAAATAGCAATCGATACAAGTTTGAGAGTTGTAAATAATTTAATTGACGATATTGATTTACGTATTTATGTACATGATCATTATGGTAAAGGTTTTATGAAGAAATGTCGCCTTAGTCCGGATGCTTATATTCAAATGGCATTACAATTAGCTTATTATCGTGATGCTGGTAAATTTGATTTAACATACGAGGCTAGTATGACACGTTTATATCGTGAAGGACGGACGGAAACTGTACGTCCATGTTCAATTGAATCAGCGGAATGGGTATTATCAATGGAAAATCCTGAATGTACAAACGAAGAACGTATTAAATTATTAGGAAATGCTTGTGATAAACATCAAGTAATTATAGTTTTAAATTAATATCTTTAAAGAAAACTAGAATTCTTTTATTTATAGATCGCATATCAGGACGCAATGTGCGGTAAAGGTATCGATAGACACCTATTTTGTTTATATGTTGTATCGAAATATCTAGAAGTAGATTCGCCATTTTTAAAAGAAGTATTAAGTGAACCATGGCGTTTATCAACATCACAAACACCCCATGGCCAAACTGGGCGTATGGATTTAAAGAAATTCCCAAATTGTATATCAGCTGGTGGTGGTTTCGGACCAGTTGCTGATGATGGTTATGGTGTTTCATATATAATTGCTGGCGAAAACTTAATCTTCTTCCACATATCAAACAAAAAGTCCAGCAAACAAACGGTACTTGCCGAATTTTTAATTAATTAATTAACGATTAATTGAAATAATTGTTATTTTAGGATTGTCATCGATTTGCTAAACAAATCGAAAAAGCATTAGCTGATATCAAAGGGCTACATGAAAGTGTTAAAATTCGTAATGGTAATAGTTAAGTGACTGTTGGTTATGTTTGGTATTTGGTTCTTTTTTTTATAACAAAACGAATAACGCAATATGTCAAGAATTTATTGTTTTTTAATGTAATTTCTTCAATTATTGTTGATTAGAATTAGATTGTTTATTATTGATTTATGGATTATAGCGGTTTACTCTTCTTTTTAAAAAAATGTTCTTAAATTAATGATGATTATTTAAGTTAACTAATCTTTTATTAACTATTAAATGTATCAATGCAATGGTCAATGCAAACTTGTAATACAATAGACATGTTAGTAATGATTATAATTTTACGTACTTTAAGCAAAAAATTAATAAATAAATGTTTGGAATTGATTGATAATTTGATTAGTAGAGATAGATAACTATAAAACAAAAATCAAAGTCTCTTATCTTTCCGTTGCCATAGTGCTTCCATAAACATTCATTCAATTTTCCCGTTAAAATTCTTTAATTTTTCCTTAAGCAGTTTTGGAACGAAAAGAAACGAAAATGGATGAATCCAAAGAGTTTGACGATGTTGAAATAATGATGGATATTGCGAGATATATCTCGAAAACCGGTTCGGCGACAGTGAAATCCTCCAGTATGGTCGGGATCCATATACAAGAATCTCTAAAAGAAGAATTAGTAATTTTGATTTTCCTTTATTTCGGGAGTTAAATTAACAAAATTATAACTACAGGCGAAATATAAAGAGAGACGCAATCAAAGAGCTACCAATTTACAAATGACCCATCGACAAATCTGCGATATGGTAGCGATCTTTTTCGGTATAAAGGACACGCAGGTAGTTTGTGATGCTGTATGTGATTTTGAGATACACATGCAACTGTTGAAAAGTTTTCTGGATGCGAACGGTATACAACTAATTATGTTTTATTTCCAAGAAGGACCGCCGTACGAGATTGGTATGTTTTCAAATCATATTCGAGACAAATTTAAAGCGAAATTATAAAAATTGATAGAAACTGGACGAGCGAATCCTACAATCCCGTCAGACTCTAGAATCAAACGTATCTATATCACCAGTGGTGTTGATCGAAAAATAGAGAATTTGGCTGTTATTGCTTACAGAACATCAAGCCAAGAAATCACCATGAAGAATATCAATAATGTGGTTTTGCTCAACTGGACGAATCATTCAATCATTATAATCGCTTAATTTTCCAGGTGGTGTACTTTCTTAAGATCGATGTAGCCGCTGAAAATAAGAATTGCGTTGCGGTGGCTTACAAACTGCTCCAAGATTTGATTGATAAAGCTTTAAAAGTAAATCGGGAATGGGGCGATATTCCCAAAACCGAAATAGGGCGTCGACAGAAAATTGATTTTGACGGCGAGTTTGCATCTTTCAATGCGTTCCTAGAAAGTAATCAATTCGAATTCAATTATCCGGTGAATCTATTAATTGAATTTTGTAGATATAAAAATCGATTTAGACATGATTGTTGTTTTTGACATCGATGAAGATTTACAAAAGATGTTGGCGAATGACAAACTACGCAGTGAATTTCTCTTTGATACACCGATGATAGAGCAAATCGAGAGTATTGTTAGAGTTTGGGGTAGACGTATCGAAAGAGTAATTATTTTGAGAATAGTGTAGATTTCGAGAATAATCGAGCAATTTTAGGCTTTGGTTCAATACCAACAATTGCGCTTTGAAAACGAATTCGTCGGTCCCATAGTTGAGATTCAATATTGGAGACGTCAATTGACTCGTTTTACTGGAATTTCGGAATTTATCGAAAGCGAACCGTGTAAGAATTTCGTCACTTTTCTAACACAAGTAAAAAGTAAAGTGATGACAATATGGAGGAAACACGAACATTCCGTCTATTTAGCGAAGAACGAATGTATGGATAATATGAAATATTTGTATGCTTTAGAGAAATTTTGGCAATTTTTATATGTTTATGAACCGCCAGAATTTCCAAAATATATACCGATATTGTTAAATGCCATAAGAATGACATTTACGACATCACGGTATTACAACAATATGGAGAATGTAACGGCAATTTTGGTGAAAATCTCGAATCAAATCATCAATAAATGTCGATCGTATTTGAATAATAATCAAACGAAAATTGTGTGGAAACAGAAGAAGAGTACTGTTTTAGAGAAGATTAAAATCTGTTTGGATTTGTATTTGAAATATTATCAGTGTTTCAGACAAGTACAAGATGAAATGAAACAAGCCGAAGAGCCGAGTTTTGATTGTTCTGAAATCAATGTTTTTGGTAAACTTGAAACATTCAAAAAACGAATCGAAGGAGTATTTGTCTAACAAAATTCATATAACGATTTTTCTGAACGACACCTATAATCTTTGTAGATTGCTGATGTTTTGGAAACAACATTAAAATATTCGATACTCCAATCGAGTAGAATTGAAGGCATTTATGTGTTTGCTGAAAAATTTCAATCTTTTTTTAATAAGATTGCAATACAGAAATATGACGCCCTGAACCATCGGCTACCGTACTTCACAAATGATTATAACGAATTTTGCCAAAATGTCGTTGATACGGAAGATGAACTGGAAGCGTTCGTGGGAGAGTCCTTGGAGAAGATGCCAGACGTCGACAACATGATTCGGCTGCTAAAAAGGTCTATTTGGCGAACGATTCTTATTGAATAGCCCCTGGGGATCATTTTAGCAACATTTAGAAGTAGATCAAGACTCATCTTTGACTATATTGCAATTTACAAAAACGAGCTAAAATGACTGAATGATTCGGTGATCCTCCAAACATTGATTTTTTTTTTGGTTTTCTCCAGGAAATGTTTCACCTTTTTTCCTGAATGCTATGGAGTAAAGCGAAAAAACAGTCAATGTTAGGAGGGTCTTTGAGTCATTCTTAGTTGTTTTGCGTGTTTAGCTGGCTCATGAAAATCGCAACTTTGTTCGACTTCCATATGAGCTACGAGGTTCTAGTTTTCCTAAAATATTCCCCAAAGACTATGAGCCTACCTTACAAATCTTTGAAATATTTTACAAATCGCTCGTTAATTAACAAAAGTTGCCATTAAGTAAACCCAGGTGAAAAGCCCCGTATTGTGATTTTTAAACAAGTATATCTCTAGGATTTTTATACTTAAGACGTCGTTCAATGGTATTCTGTAACGGCCAGTTTCAGAATACCATCCATTTTACAAATTTTTGAACACAGATCGAGTTGTTTTTTTAGATTTGAGAAACTCGGTTTGGAATGTTTACGTTTAGATGAACGCTATTTAGAGACTATGCAAATTTACCATAAAGAATTAGATGATCTACGTGATCGTTATAATGAGAAACGTTCAGATCCATTATTACCAAGAAATATACCACCTGTAAGTGGACGTATAATGTGGATAAGACAGTATTATAATCGAATTGAAGCGCCAATGGAGGTGTTCAAATTGAAAACACGAGTCATGAGACACAGAAGCATACAAAAATGCATACAATTATTCAATGCACTATCAATGGTATTTATACATTATGAGAAAATCTATTACGATGCTTGGTTTGATTTAGTTGGACAGGTATTTGAAACAATAATCGTAATTAAATGAATGTTAATAATGTGAATTTAGGTGAAATTGTGCTTAAATGCACCTGTTTTGATTAAACACCCGCAAACACGTCGGTATATTGTGAATTTCAGTCCATATATTTTCGAAGTTATTCGCGAATCTGAACATATCTATAAATTAAATCTCGAACTGCCTGATATTTGTAAAATTCTATTATCATCGAAAGAGAAAATCTACAATTCATATGAGATTATAAAAGCATTAATTGAACGTAATGATTCAATACGTGAAGGGATCCCAACATTATTTCTACCATTATTTCGTATGCAAATGATACGTTTAGATGATGTTTTCCGTCCGGCATTCTCTATAATAACATGGACATCAACGAAAATACCAGAATTTTGCGAACAAGTTACGACCGTGTTAGATTTAATTGATAATATTGTTAAAGAAACAACAAACATGAAAGAAGTACGAATTGAGGAGATTTTAAATAATATAAGCACATATAGTTTAGTTCATTTACCGCAAGCACCATTAAAAGTAAATGAATTCTTGAGTCAAAATTCGAATCATATGAGACGTATAGCAAAAGAGATACAAATGAAATCATTAACAGCAGAACGGGCTACTATAGAATTAATCAATTATTTCTTATCATTAATTGAAAATCCTGAAATTGAGGAAAATAAATACAATTGGTTGAATCCTGAAATTCCATTGAAACCAGTACAATCAACATCGCGTCTACAAGGAAACCAAGATGCTGGTATTTAGCTTAATAGAAAAAGACCACAACTTTTCAATCAAATATTTCCGATTCTTTTACAGCTTTTAAAGAAGTTGATAGAAATACTCCATTAGATTTAAATTCGATACACAGCGATTGTTTGGAAATGTTCTCATTTTTCAATACGAAATTAATTGAGGCGTTAGTAAAATGTACGAAATTATCATTAGAACAAGTTAAGAAATATACGAGCAGTCATCGAGAAGAATCTGAAACGGTTGTACCACTGATGCGAACAAATATGGAATTACAAATACCGATAGTTGTCATTAATCCAACATTAGATGAAATTCAATCGATTTTCAATCAGACACTGAACAATATTTTAAATACACATAAATATATAGCAGAATGGGGACAGATGGGTTCTATATTGCAGAAAATCGAACCTGAATCAGGTTACTTTACTTTCGGTGTTTATTAAAAAAATTGACAATTTCAAATGAAATTTTCAGAGACTAAACATACTGCCATTGAATTACCACAGGAGAGAAATTATTATAAAGTAGTATCTGAACATAAGGATATTTTCAGGATTTATATGAGTCTACAGGGGGCTATGTTTCTATTGAAGCCCGATATAAACGACCTACTAAAGGTATACAACACACGAAATTGTCAAATTTATTTTAAGATCCTTGTTTCTTGTCTTTTATGTAGCAATATCTCAGTTATTCCTTCATATGGGATCCGGATCGTGACGATTTAATTGAAGAATTTTGCGAACAAAATCCTTTAACTGTGGAGATTTCCGAGAAATTCCTCGAATACGACGGTCAAGCTGACGATGTTAGAGATATAACCGATCCACATATCATTAATGCTATCCAGATCGATATGGGTATTTAGTAAAAAGAAATAATAATACACGTTTATTATCGGGTAATTTTGTAGAGAATTTCAAAATGGCTCTATTGGTTGAAATAAACGCATGGAAATGCACGTTGGGAAACAAATTAGGTGTTCGCTATAAAGAGAAATTAAATGAATTGGTTGATTTTATAAAACAAAGAGAGAAGACTCTAAGCCGTCCAATTAAAGATTTAGACGATTGCCGGTATTTTCACATATTGTTTTTTTTAAAGGAAATCACGACAAATTCGCTTTCTTTTTAAAGATTAGCAATGGCTTGTCTGCAGATAATTCGTGAGAATTTTATCGAAATGGATATGCAATTGAATCAAATGGAGGATGCTTATGCAATCTTTGCTCGTTTCAATGTTGATGTACCACAAGAAGATATCGAAAGAGTCGAATCGTTACGTTTGAATTTCACCCACATGGTCGATCATGTAATTGATAAAGAAAATGTCGATTGATTTCGAAAAAACCGTTTATTCTTTTTGTATGTCTTGTAGGCGAAGCAAGTTCAGGAGGAGATCTGTGAAATTCAAGAACCATTATTGAAAGAACTGATCAGTGGTGTTGAACAATTCCGTTTAGATGTTGAACAGTTCGATATAGATTTCGAAGAGAATGGTCCAATGGTGCCAGGATTAGCAGCACAAGAGGCCAGCGATCGTGTATTAATATATCAAGATCGTTTCGATGAATTATGGCGTAAATTTGAAATGTACAGTAGCGGTGAACGATTATTCGGTTTAGAAGTCAACGATTATCCGATTTTACATAAACGAAAGAAAGAATTCAATCTATTAAGCAAACTATACGGTTTGTATTTAACAGTTAATCACAGTATTGATGGCTATTTTGAGATTTTATGGACTGAAATCGATATTGAGGTAATTATTAATGAATTAACCGAATTTCAAAATAGATGCAGAAAATTACCGAAAGGTATGAAAGATTGGCCAGCTTTTCTGGCTTTGAAGAAGAAAATCGACGATTTCTCGGAAACATGCCCATTATTAGAACTAATGGCAAACAAAGTATCTATTAATTACATTCGATAAATTATTTAAAAAAAACGAGTACTTTTAAGGCAATGAAAGATCGACATTGGGCAAGACTTAGTAAAGTAACAGGCTACCAATTCGATGTTGAATCACCGAATTTCACACTACAGAATATAATGGAAGCGCCATTATTAAAATATAAAGATGATGTTGAAGATATTTGTATTAGTGCTGTTAAAGAGAAAGATATTGAAGCGAAATTGAAACAAGTAATCGCCGATTGGGCTATAGTTGACCTCAGTTTTGCACCATTTAAAGGACGCGGTGAATTATTACTCAAAGGTACAGAAGCTGGAGAAATTATTATGGCACTTGAAGATAGTTTAATGGTACTGAATTCTCTATTAAGTAATCGGTATTAACTAATATCAAATTAACATTAAAATATTTCTATTAAAAATAAAAATAAATTAAAGATATAACGCACCGTTTAAAAAAGATATACAAACATGGGTTAATAAGCTTGTTACAACTTCTGAAATTATTGAAAAATGGTTAATTGTACAGAATTTATGGGTGTATTTGGAGGCTGTATTCGTTGGTGGTGACATTGCTAAACAATTACCAGCCGAAGCGAAGAGATTTATTGTATTTATTTCGATTTTTATAATTACAGAATTTCTAATTAATTTTCACATTTAGAATATCGATAAATCTTGGATGAAGATAATGATGCGAGCCCATGAACGTACAAATGCTGTCGACTGTTGTACAGGTGATGAAACAATGATACAACTACTACCCTATTTGTTAGATCAATTAGAAACATGCCAAAAGAGTTTGACTGGTTATCTTGAAAGTAAACGTTTATGTTTTCCACGGTTCTTCTTTATTTCGGATCCTGTACTGTTGGAGATTTTGGGACAAAGTTCTGATCCTACATCGATTCAACCACATTTACTAAGTCTATTTGATGCTGTCTATAGAGTTAATTTATAAAATAGATTAGATTGAACATAGATAAGATATAATATTGATTTTAGGTGGATTTCGATGATAAAGCACCAGATTATATCATTGCAATGAAGTCGGATTTAGGTGAAAGGATACCATTTGAAAAGGGCGTACATTGTGCTGGTGGCGTTGAAAATTGGCTAAATATTCTGTTAGATACAGTTAGAGAAACTGTTAAGACAGTTATTGGAAGTCAAGCGCAACAATTTAATGATCCTGATTACGATTTCATTAAGGGTTTTGTCACATTTTGTGGCCAGGTATTCTGCGAAAATCATAAGAATTCTTACTGTTTATTCTATTATTATTTTTTATCAATCAGGCTGGTCTCGTTGGTGTTCAGCTGTTATGGACCAAAGAAGCTGAGATAGCTTTGAGAAAAGCACGTACCGATAAACAAATAATGAGAAAAACGAATGCACGTTTCCTTACTTTATTAAACGATTTAATTGATTTAACATCGAAGGATTTAACGAAAATGGAACGTATACGTTTCGAAACAATGGTTACAATACATGTTCATCAACGAGATATATTCGATAATATTGTTAGATTGAAAGTAAAGAATATTTTAGATTTTGAATGGCAACAACAGACTAGATTCTACTATTATGAAGATACAGATGATTGTGATGTTAAAATAACTGATGTTATCTTTCATTATCAGAATGAATATTTAGGGATAACAGAACGTTTAGCTATAACTCCATTAACTGACCGTTGTTATATCACATTAGCTCAAGCTATCTGTAAGATTGACAACAATATATTGAAGAATAAAATAATTTATTTTTATTATTTAGGGATAAATATGGGTGGCGCACCGGCTGGTCCGGCAGGAACTGGAAAAACTGAAACAACCAAAGATATGGGACGGACATTAGGCAAATTTGTTGTTGTATTTAATTGTTCCGATCAGATGGATTTTAGGGGTCTTGGACGAATCTTTAAAGTATTTAAAAATTCAAAGTACATAATTGATAAGAATCGATATTTATAAAATATTGCAGGGTTTAGCACAATCTGGAACTTGGGGTTGTTTTGATGAATTCAACAGAATCGATCTACCTGTATTATCAGTAGCTGCACAACAGATTTATATTGTTTTAACGGCAAGAAAAGAACGGAGACCCAGTTTTATTTTCATGTACTCGATACAAATCAAATCGATTTTATTAATTTAATCAATAATTGTAATTGTAATGCAGGGATGGCGATAATGTTTCAATGAATATTGAGTTTGGTATTTTTCTGACGATGAATCCTGGATATGCTGGCCGTCAAGAATTACCGGAAAATTTGAAAATTATGTTTCGTAGTGTTGCTATGATGGTGCCGGATCGACAAATTATAATACGAGTTAAATTAGCCTCTTGTGGTTTTAAAGAAAATATATTTCTAGCAAGGAAATTCTTCACATTATATCAATTATGCGAAGAACAATTATCGAAACAGGTCCATTACGATTTCGGTCTTCGTAATATTCTATCGTGTTTACGTACATTAGGTGCCCAAAAGAGGAGTCATCCGAACGATACAGAAGAAATGATCGTGATGCGAGTTTTACGGTAGTAGTCATTGATTTAATTAAAGTTTAAATAAATTTACAATTTTGATCATTTAAGGGATATGAATTTGAGTAAATTAATCGATGAAGATGAACCGTTATTTTTATCATTGATTGAAGATATGTTCCCCGGTATAAAATTATCAACACATTCGTGGAAGGATCTACAGAAAGCTGTTACTAATCAATCAACCGAAATGGGTCTTATTAATTATCCATCGTGGAATTTGAAGATTATTCAATTATACGAAACATCATTGGTACGACACGGATTGATGGTGATGGGACCAACTGGTGCTGGTAAAACAAAATGTATGATTTGTTTGATGAGATCAATGACGGAAACCGGTGTACCACACCGGGAAATGCGTATGAATCCGAAAGCTATAACAGCCCCCCAAATGTTTGGTCGGTTGGATGTTGCCACCAATGATTGGACCGATGGGATATTTTCAACGTTGTGGCGACGGACTTTGAAGACGAAAAAGGGTGAACATGTCTGGTAATCCCTATAACTAATTGTAATTTCAGAAAAAATCATAAATTATTTCCACTATTAAAGGCTAGTTCTTGACGGTCCCGTCGATGCTGTTTGGATCGAAAACCTAAATTCCGTTTTAGATGATAATAAAACGTTAACACTAGCAAATGGTGATCGAATTGTAATGGCACCCAATTGTAAATTGGTTTTCGAACCGGATAATGTTGATAATGCCAGTCCGGCGACTGTATCAAGAATGGGCATGGTATTTATGAGCTCTTCAGTGCTACCATGGAAACCAATCCTTGAAGTAACTCCCTATATAACTAAATAATTGTTTTTTAATACATATTATACAATTTAGTCTTGGCTCATTACACGGTCTCAACAAGAACAAGCAACTTTCCGTGCCGTTTTCGACAAAATCTACGCTGATTTAAATACATTTGTCCTGACAAAACTCAAACCGAAAATGATGGTCCGAGAGGCGCTCTATATTAGGCAGTGTTACGATATACTTGCCGGAATCCTTGATGTAGAAGAAGAAGAAAATAGTAATAAATTCTCTATTATTTCATAAATAACAAAATATAATCTTTAAACTTCAAGAAACGTGGACGGAACGTCAATTGGAGAGATTATTTTTATTCTCTCTAATGTGGTCGTTAGGGGCACTATTAGAATTAAATGATAGAGAAAAAATGGAGGAATTTGTACTACAACATTCATCAAAACTTGATTGGCCTAAACTACGTGAAAACGAAACTATTTTTGAATATATGGTAGATCCGGAAAGTGGTCATTGGCAACATTGGTCAGAACGAGTCGAAGAATTTTATTATCCAACCGATAGTGTGTTGGAATTTACGAATATTCTAGTTCCGAATGTAGATAATGTACGGACAGCATTCCTAATTGAGATCGTCGCAAAACAAAATAAAGCAGTCCTATTAATTGGTATAAATAATTTGAAAAAAAAAACGAGTAAATTTTTAAAAAGTATTAAATTATTTATAGGTGAACAAGGGACGGCGAAAACAGTAATGATTAAAGGCTACACATCACAATTCGATCCTGAATTTAGATTGAGTAAATCTTTCAATTTCTCATCGGCAACAACACCAAATATGGTCCAACGAATTATCGAATCGTATGTTGATAAACGTGTTGGTACAACGTATGGACCACCAGCTGGAAAAACTCTAACTGTTTTCATTGATGATATTAATATGCCGGTAATTAACGAATGGGGTGATCAAATTACAAATGAAATTGTCCGTCAACTTATGGAATGTGGTGGATTTTATAGTTTAGATAAGCCCGGTGATTTTTCAACTATTGTCGATGTATTATTTTTGGCTGCAATGATCCATCCCGGTGGTGGACGTAACGATATACCACATCGTCTAAAACGACAATTTTGTGTTTTTAACTGTACTCTACCTAGTGATACATCAATGGACATAATTTTCAGTAAATTTCACAAGCTTTCACGTTTATTTTTTAATTAATTATTTTTGTTTAAAAAAATTACAGAACAGATAGCTTGTGGTTATTTTTGCATTGAACGCTTTAAGCAAGAGGTCGTCGACTTTCTGCCCAAATTGATCCCATTAACTCGTCATGTATGGCAACATACAAAAGCTAAAATGCTACCAACACCAGCCAAATTCCATTATGTTTTTAATTTACGTGATTTATCCAGAATCTGGCAAGGTATCTTAACTGTACAAGACCTTGAATGTCAGAATAAGATATCATTGTTGAAATTATGGCGACATGAATGTTTACGTGTTATTTCTGATCGTTTTATTGAACAGAAAGATCGCGATTGGTTTTTTATAGAATTAAATAGACAATCAGAAATCGAGTTAGAAGAGGATTATCAATATTATTACAATGGTGATACTTATTGGGTGGATTTCTTACGAGAACAACCGGATGCTACTGGTGATGAACCGGAAGATTTCTGTTTTGATGCACCAAAAATTTACGAAGAGATTCCCAGTTGGGAGTTTCTCAAAGAGAAACTATTTTGTAAAGATTTTCTAAATTTTAACCGACTCTCGTCAAATTAATCCAATTATTTTAGCATTTATGAATCAATATAATGAACAAGTTCGTGGTAGTAAAATGGATATGGTATTTTTCTTTGATGCTATGGTGAATTTAATGATAATATCGAGAATTGTCAGAACACCCCGTGGTAATGCTCTAATAGTTGGTGTTGGTGGTTCAGGTAAACAGAGTCTAACAAAATTAGCATCGTTTATAGCTAATTATAAAACATTCCAAATCCAATTAACACGGTATAACTTTAATAAATCTCATCCTTAGATTTAGTATAACTAATATTTGGATATTTTTAAAATTTAAGAGCTTACAATGTTAGTAACTTAATGGAAGATTTAAAATATTTGTATCGAGTTGCTGGCGGCGAAGGTGTCGGTATAACATTTATATTTACCGATAATGATATTAAAGAGGAGACATTTTTGGAAAGTTTAAATAATATTTTAAGTTCTGGTGAAATTGCAAATCTATTTGCAAAAGATGAAATAGATGAAATCCAATCTGAATTAATACCAGTAATGAAGAAACTTGCACCGAAACGTGCACCAACCAATGATAATTTATATGATTTCTTTATAAATCGTGCACGTTCTAATCTACATGTTGCATTGTGTTTCTCACCGGTTGGTGAGAAATTTCGTTCGCGTGCCCTTCGATTTCCTGGTCTTATTTCTGGTTGTACAATACGATGGTTCTTTAAATGGCCACCGGATGCTTTAGTTGAAGTCTCTCATCATTATCTAGTAACATTCCCGATTGTCTGTACACCGAATGTTAAAGACGAATTAATTTTAATTATGGCTGAAGTCCATGATTCTATGACAGATGTTTGTTTACAATACTATGATCGGTACTTTGATACAAAACAATCAAAACTAATAATTAAAACATTTACAAAATTGTAGATTCCGACGTATGACGTATGTTACACCGAAAACTTTTATATCATTTTTAGAAGCTTATAAGGAGCTTTATAAGCAAAAAGTTGACGAAATTGCAGCTTCAGATAAACGAATGCGTACCGGTCTAACAAAACTAGTCGAAGCTCAAAAGAATGTCGATGAATTAAAGAAAGAATTAGTAGTTAAAGAAAAAGAAACAGAAATCGCTTCAGCTAATGCTGAAAAAGTCATAATAAGTAGTTGTTAAGAAAAGCTCTCTTTATTAACAATAAATTTACAGGTATTGAATGAAGTACTAGCAACCTCTGAGGTAGCACAGAAAATTAAAGAGGAAGCAAATGTCGTGAAAGATAAAGCTGAGAATTTAGTCAAACTTATAAATGTTGATCGAGAAGAAGCTGAAGGAAAGTTGCTGGCAGCCAAGCCAGCATTAGAAGCAGCTGAACAAGCTCTTTTGGTACGTTGATAACGATAACATAATCATATTTAGATTCAATTGAAAAAAAAAATTGTAGACAATTAAACCTAGTGATATTGCAACGGTTAGAAAGCTGGGAAAACCACCTTATTTGATTCTATTGATATTAGATTGTGTCTTAATATACTTCAAAAAGAAGTTGGAACCAACTAAACCGGATTTTGACCGTTCATTCTTGATAACATCCTGGTCTGAAGCACTGAAAGTAATGGCTGATACGGCGTTTCTACGTAAACTTCAAGAATATCCGAAAGACACAATTAATGCAGAAATAGTTGATTTATTAGTTCCATATTTCAACAATCCAATGTATAATTTCGAAACAGCAATGAAAGTGTGTTCTAATGTTGCCGGTCTATTATCATGGACAAAAGCGATGGCATCGTTTTATGAGGTTAACGTTGAAGTTTTACCTTTAAAAGTAAATATTTATCAATTACAAAAAGAGATACTTTTATAGAAATTATTTTAGGCGAATTTAACAATACAAGAAGCGAAACTGAATAAAGCCCAAGCTGACTACACGAAGGCCATGGAATTAGCGGCTGAAAAAGAAGAGGAAGTTCGTAAATGTCAAGTGGAGTATGAAAAAGCAATGGAATCACGACAGGAGGCCATCGATGATGCTATGAAAGTTAAGAATAAAATGGATTCAGCTACGGCTTTAATAACTGGATTATCAGGGGAAAGGGTGCGATGGACGGACCAACTGGCACAATTTAAAGCTGAAACGGATCGTTTAGTCGGTGATGTTGTTTTATTGACAGCTTTCTTAGGCTACACAGGGCCGTTTAATCAAGAATTTAGAAATTTGTTACAAAAATCATGCTTAGATTGTGTTGTAAAACATAAAATACCGGTTACGTTGAGTTTGAATTTCATTGATAGTCTCACCGATATGGCAACGGTAATATTATTTATCAGAATTCAAATAGATGAGACACATTTTTTTTGGATTTGTATAGATTGGCGAATGGAATCTGCATGGTTTACCGACCGATGAACTTTCAATACAGAATGGTATTATTGTAACGTGTGCTTCAAGGTATCCGCTCTTGATTGATCCACAAAATCAGGGAAAATCATGGATTAAAAGCAAAGAGAAAGACAATAATTTGATTGTAACAACGTTACAACACAAATATTTCCGAAATCATTTAGAAGATGCCGTCTCACTAGGCTATCCATTACTTATTGAAGATATAATGGAAGAAATAGATCCAATTTTGAATAATGTTCTTGAGAAGAATTATATTAAATTGGGAACGAGTTATAAAGTGAAAATTAGCGATAAAGAAGTTGACGTTAATTTCGATTGTCGTATATTTATAACAACAAAACTACCAAATCCATCGTATACACCGGAGATATTTGCACGGACATCAGTGATTGATTTCACTGTCACAATGAAAGGTTTAGAAGATCAATTATTAGGTCGTGTTATTGTCACAGAGAAGAGAGAATTGGAACAAGAACGGACGAATTTAATACGTGACGCTACAGCGAATCGACGAAAAATGCAAGAACTGGAACAGAATCTATTGACAAAACTGACAACAGTTCAAGGATCACTATTAGATGATCCTACTGTTATTGATGTGTTAAATGTTACAAGAAGTACGGCGGATGAAGTCCGTGAGAAATTGATTATTGCACGAGAAACTGAAATTAAAATCAATGCTGCTCGAGAAGAATTTCGGTAATTTTTTTTTTATCTAACAACAAAAAAACTCCTGGTCCAATTTACAAACTATTCCAGACCTGTTGCAACCCGGGGTAGTGTTTTGTATTTCTTAGTTGTCAGTATGGCAATGGTGAACAGCATGTATCAGACTTCTTTGGTTCAATTTTTGGAAAGATTCGATGTTTCGATGGCCAGATCGGAGAAGACTCCCATAAACAGCCGGTATTTTTATTGAATCTTCCAAATTTCAATATGTCATTATTATTATTTTTTTTTTTTGAAGACGAATTATCAACATTATCGAATATCTAACATTGGAAATCTTCAGATTCATCTCTGTTGGTTTCTATGAACAACACAAATATATGTTTGTTCTATTGATGTGCCTCAGAATTGATCTAGAACGGGGCTATGTCCTTCATGATGAATTCCAGAATTTTATTAAAGGTGGTGCTGCTCTAGATTTGAACGCGTGCCCACCAAAACCAGCCAAATGGATTACTGATTTGACATGGTTGAATTTAAATGAATTATCAAATTTACGACATTACCAACAGATTATACAACAAGTCACTGATAACAATAGACAATGGAAATCATGGTTTGAGAAAACTGCACCTGAAGAAGCCACCATTCCAGATGGTTACAATAGTCTTGATGTTTTCAGAAAACTCTTATTGATAAGGTAATGATTATCTATTGCTTATCACATATTAATTATTACAAAAATATCTAACAGAGCATGGTGTCCGGATCGTACGATAATCCAGAGTCGGAAATATGTCGCCCATTCTTTAGGACAACCCTTCTCGGAACCGGTTATTTTGAATTTACATCATCTTTATAACGAATCTAGAGGTTTAACACCGTTGATTTGTTTCTTAAGTATCGGTTCAGATCCTACACCGTATATTGAACAATTGGCTAAACGTCTTGAGACAAGAGTTAAGTCGATTTCTATGGGACAAGGACAGGAAGTTCACGCAAGAAAACTAATGACTGAGGCTCTAACAGACGTACCCCTCTATTAATTATTAATTAATAAATTAATTTAAAAATTAATAATTTCAGGGTATTTGGTTGTTGTTGCAGAATTGTCATTTATCTCTCGAATATATGAATGAAGTACTGTTGATGTTTTTCGATTTAGAGAAAGGTATCGGTACTTATAATCCAGAATTTCGTTTATGGATCACCTGTGAACCGCACGATCAATTTCCAATTAGTTTACTACAAATAAGTATTAAATTTACAAATGAAGCACCATCCGGTATACGGGCCGGTTTACAACGGACTTATCAATCGATGAATCAAGATTTATTAGATTATTCAGATGCATGGCAATATATACCATTGGTTTATGCAATTTCATTTCTACATACGACAGTACAAGAACGCCGTAAATTTGGTCCATTAGGTTGGAGTATACCGTATGAATTCAATTCAGCCGATTGGTTGGCCAGTGTATTATTTGTCCAAAATCATTTAGATGATATTGATCCAAAGAAAGGTGTTAATTGGCAAACTATACGATATATGTTAGGTGAAGTTCATTATGGTGGTAGAGTTACTGATAATTTTGATAAGAGATTATTAAATACATTCACAAAAGTATGGTTTAATGATGATTTATTTACTGATGAATTTATGTTCTTTCAAGGATATAAAGTTTATAAATTTAAAAATATACCAGATTATTTGGGAACGATTGAAACATTCTCACCAGTTGATCCGCCACAAGTTTATGGATTACACCCCAATGCTGATATAACGTAGGCTTTAATAATTTGCAATTAATTGTATTTCTGTTAACAAATTACTAATTCAGATATCAAACGAATATAACAAGAAACATGTTTGATCGAATGTTGGAAATTCAACCTAAAGAATCATCAGGCAGCGGTGGAGAATCTCGAGAGTCTGTTGTAACAAGAATAGCAAAAGATATGTTGTCGAAATTACCAGCGAATTATGATCCGTTCGAAGTTAAAGAGAGGTTCAACATATAAAAATCATGTTAATTTTAGATTCAACAAAGATTCAATTTTAGATTGAGAATTATGGGTCATCTAAATCCACTCAATATCTTTCTCCGTCAAGAAATCGATCGAATGCAAAGAGTCATCAATGTAGTTCGCGTGACTCTTAGGGAATTATTGTTAGCAATCGAAGGAATCATCATCATGAATGAGGTAATTGTCGATGATTATATAGTGTTTTTTTTAAATATGGTTAATTCTTATGAAATTATCATTAGTTGGCGGGCGATTCAATAGATATTTCACAAATTTATAGGAGTATCTCGATCGTTTTAGCAAAATTAGAACCTCTTAGCTCATTTGGAAGTTAGTCAAAAAACGCTCGTAAAATGACTAAGAATGACTCGAAGATTTTTTCGAATGCATTTTGAAAAAGATGGAAATATTTCGCGTTTTTTCTAGAATGCAATGGAGAAAAACGTCTATTGGCGATGAAAGTGCTCTTCTACAGAGCGTTGATACTAAATATGGTCGATTCTTATGAGGATTTGTAGGGGGATCCAAAGAACATTTTAGCAAAATTAGAGCTTCGTAGCTCGTTCCAAAATCGGTCAAAAACGCTCTTTTTGACGATGTTACTATTTTCGAAAACTTACTAGACACTTAATGTGACTCGAGGATTCTCCCAACATTGATTCTTTTCATATTTCTCCATTGTATTCTGGAACAACTAGAAATGTTTCGCATTTTCTCTACAATCCAATAGAGAAGAACGAATAAAATAAATGTTAGGAGGGTCTTCAAGTTATTTTTAAACGTTTTGCGTGTTTAGCTCGTTTTTGAACCACTTTTCAAATGAGCTTAGAGGTTCTAATTTTGCTGAAATAGTCTCCATGCAATACCCTACATTGACCACATTGAAACAAAACACCCCCAATATATCAAATGGAAAAATAATTGTGTTTAATTTTCAAATTAGGCCCTACGGGACGCTTTAGACAATATCTACGATGCTAAGTTACCGGCACTTTGGAAACGAGGTTCATGGTTGGCGAACAGTCTTGGTTTTTGGTTTACTGAACTTTTAGAACGTAATGAACAATTTAGCAATTGGTGTTTCAAAGGACGGCCAGCAACATTCTGGATGACGGGTTTCTTTAATCCACAAGGCTTCTTAACGGCTATGAAACAAGAAGTCGCTAGAGCCCATAAAGGTTGGGCGTTAGATCAGGTTATTTTAATCAATGAAGTGACGAAAAATAATAGAGAAGAAGTTTTCTCAGGGCCTGCTGTATGTATTACATTGTAATCGGTCGATTTTTTTTTACTTCTTTTTTTGGTGGAAATTTAGGAAGGAGTATACGTTCATGGCTTATTTTTGGACGGTGCCGGTTGGGATAAAAGGAACGGCCGTTTGACTGAATCTATAAATAAAGTTTTATATACGATGATTCCAGTTGTATGGATATGTGCTGAGTATACAACAGAAGCGAAACCGAAAGTTGGTTATGTGTGTCCTGTTTATAAGAAAATAAATCGTACTGATTTGAATTATATAACAGTATTAGCACTGAATACAATTAAACCACCGGAACATTGGGTTCTTCGTGGGGTAGCTCTCTTATGCGACGTTCAATAATTTATAAAATTCATTATTAATCGAAATATATAAATTTAGTTGATTCAATATTGTTTTCTTATCATAAACTATGATATCGAATATAGTGAAAGTGGGTCAATTTTATGAATTAGCTTACCATTTCCCGTTTATTCGTGTTGTTGTACAACTTGTAGATGACGGTGTTTGTTCGCGTGACCAAATTCTAAAAAACCGTAAATTTTACATTCGAACAACATGGAACAGGATAGCAGAAAGAGGTGGATATTACAAGTTGTAAGAATTTCTTTCGCTTAAACAAACAGAAAAAAATATGAAAACGAATGGAATTTTAATTAGAACGACGGTATACGATCAAAAACTACTTACATAATATTAAAGATTAATTTTATTTTAATTAATTGATGGAAATATAAAATTAATTCTGGAAACCGTCTGCTGGTATTTTATCGACTTTATACAGATCTATGAATAATGTTATTGCATTTTTCAAATCATATTGACACTCCTCTAGACATCTAAAACATTTTTTTTTCAAATTAAAACAAATAAAATAAATCAACGAAAATCGTTATTACTTTTTGGCCCATTCTGTAGTCAGATTCGTTATCAATTTCATAGCGTTAATCATTTGAGTTTTCTGTTTTGATGTGCTTGCCGACGGTAATGCTTGTGCTCTTAATGGAATATCATGCTCAAACGCCTCAGCTTCTTGTGATGTTAAAGCATTGAATATATGCATCTGTTCATTTACTATACAATATTCACCGTTAATTTCATACAATATAAAACAGCGATTAAAACCAAGCATACGTTCTGCATCTAGAAGATGTTCGGGTAATTCACGAAATACCCCAGTTACTACAACAACAGCACATTGAACCTACAATTTTAATTCCATTAATCGAAATTGTAATGAAATTAATATTTCAACGTACTGTGTAATGGATCATATCAACAGTAAACGAGTACGGATCGTGTTCTGATGGTGGAAGCGAATTTAACAAATTCGTAATCGCTTCATTACCATAAAACAGATTATTATCATTACGAGATAGATCGGCTAATACTAGCAGATTTCTAGAATAAGTCTTATACTTTCTCAACCTACAAAATTATTGTTTAAGCAAAAATTACAGAATATTCAAATACAAGACGTCTATGACTAATCAACGCTTTTCTTATAGAGACTTGTATTTGATAATGTTCGATAATACTGGGCTTTTAATGAGGATAATTGCATAGGATGATAATCAGCCGTCAATGAGAACAATGCATCTTCATGATACAACGCTTTAAGTGTTGTACGATTCTTTGAATCGTAACTAGTAAAATAATGCTCTAAAAACTGATTAATCAAATCATAACCGGAATGGTTACATAGAAAATTTCGTCGGAATGGTGGGAAACCGTTAGATTTAATTACAACACCATCCTGAAATTGCTTAATTAATAATTATCCAGGGTAGCGAAAAAGCATGAATACAGCTAAATATTTTGAAAATGAGTCATCCGATTTTTTATAAAAATAAAGACAGACATGTGCTACATCGCTGAACAGAGAAAAAATCCTCTATTCAAAAATACTTCATTTGACCCCTTGTGCTATTTAAAAAACATCAAGTTAGCCTTGTATCTCAGAAATCGAAAAAAATGATAAGTTCTAACTAGGGTTGCCAACTGTCCAGAATTTCGCAGGATATCCTGAATTCGAGCTCACTTGTCCTGCGTCCTTTCACTACTTGTTTCAGTATGGCAAGTTAGAAAATGTTCATTACATTTGTCATTAATTTTTTAAATTTTCCAAAATTGTATTTTTCACGACCGTCAGGACATTTCAACAAGGTATCGTAGAATTTTTGTTAAATTGTACAAAATTTGAAGTAGTAAAATTTTTGACATGCTTCAAGATTTTCCTCTGCGCTTCAGAAGTTTTCCAAAAAAAATCAGTATCTCAACACAAGCGAGATGTCGATGATTAAATATTAGCATTTTTTCGGAAAGTTGACTACTGCAGGCCCTTAAAAATCCCCTAAAATGTATTTTTTTATAAAATAGATAAATTTGTTTTACACTGAAAGTATCAGCAAGGAACTAGTTGTCCTGAATTTTTTATTAATGTCCTGAATCTTCAATATC
>JAZBGW010000416.1:0-26363 GCA_037464815.1 Mylabris variabilis | reverse complement strand
GTCTTGAATGAGGTCTTTAAGAGTCCCTCCAACACAAGCTGTGGTCCATTAAACACTGTATCTTGGCGTATTCGGCCTTTCGTACACCCCTTTCACGTCTAATTAGTGTTAATTATCTTGCCTCAGCAGTCCTGTACTTTTGATAAGCACTAGAATAAT
Source organism: Mylabris variabilis (assembly GCA_037464815.1). NCBI lineage: Eukaryota > Metazoa > Arthropoda > Insecta > Coleoptera > Meloidae > Mylabris > Mylabris variabilis. Next base: position 26,204 of record JAZBGW010000416.1, on the reverse strand, counting down.
ATTTAAGATAGTATTTATTATTTTATCTGAAGTGAAGTGCCACACTCTAAGATTCTTTATTCAGGGGTTTTTCAGACATTTTTAGTCGTTTTCTGAGTTGATATTTGAACTTTTAGTATATTTTTCAATAAGTTTGCATCCTAAATCATCCAGTTTTAGCGAACTTTACTGTTGAGTCGTTTAAAACATTTAATTTAGGCATTTTTTATCGTTTTTTGAGCTAAATTAATTAGCAGTTTTCGATGACTTTTGTACTGAATCATAAAAAAAGAGATAAATTAGACAGTTTTACTACAATTTAGAGATGAATTTTTGACTTTTAGTTTAGATATTTTCAACCAAAATTATTACACTTTAGGAAACTTTGCTCTGAAATAAGAAAAATGAGAAACTTCATAATATTCCGTGCCTTTTTGAGGGTAATTTGCCTAGATTTTAGAACATTTTTGTGATTAATCAAGAATTCCTAGTAATTTGTACCGTTAAGTCATCAGCTTTAATCAATTTACAGCTTTTATCTACGACTTATATGTATATAAAGTGACTATTATACGTGTGGTTTTTGCAATATAATGTCTTATATTATTTCTTACTACTTTATGATTGGCTTACAAGCGGGAATAATGAACCATCCAGCCAATGTCAAAAAAAACCATGGTAACTACAAAAGTAAATAGAAGCGCACTTTTAACAAGTAGTCGAAAGTGTCCGTTTTTGTGCGATTTGGCAAAAATAAATAACGACAGATTTAAAAAATGCTTAGTCCTGATAATATACAAACGTCAATTTACAATAGAAAGTGACCAAGAAAACAATTTTAGTACTAGATAATAGTTTTTCTCAAATGTAAAAAAAACATGATAATGACAAAAAATAATTAAAAAGATACAATTTCAACCCACAGTTCTAAAGTGTCCGTTTTTTGGGCGATTTTATAATCGAAAATAATTAAGAAGGTAAATATTCTTGTACACAATACATTTAGAAATAAGTGGTAGATAAAGTATAGTATACAACTCGCTATAATGTGTGCTATTATTACCTCGAATGATTACAACTTTTACTCTCGGTAATAGTCGCACTCATTATAGCGTCGTTGTATAAGAGACTATTAATCGAAATTTTAAAACACTTCTACCCTAAACGATTTTAGCAAATTTTGCTAATAAATTACGAAAAGGAGGCGATTTTTTTTAACTGAGTCCTTGATTTCTACTCTGTTTTGTGATAAAATCATTTGTTATCAGCATTCTTTTTTTATTGAAATCTAAGTCTTGTTATTCCATCATGAAGAAGAAACTATCTAGTCACTCTTTCTGTTGTATTCACACATTCTTTATAAATAGAAGATGATCAATATGTGAGACAGCTATAAAAGAGCTGTCTATCTCACTCTGTACAATTTCATCATATCCAACAATTAAAAATAGAGAACCGTCGCAGAACTTACTGCGCAACTATCTATCTCACTTATCTTGATTCTAACCGTTGAACATTAGCATTATCTCTAACACTCGTCATGATCTCGTTCGCTTATAGGTACAAATCAAATGAGACAAGAGATGGTGATGATGCTTAACAAATAGAAATAGTGTATGATCATCATCTTTAAAAATGATCTTGAAGGAATCTGTGAATACCTACCACTCTTAGTCGATTTTCGAGTTGAATTCTCGTTCTTTTAATCTAGGTTTTGAGACATTTTTGTGCTAACAATAAATCATTTTTTCTTATTGAGAATTTTGGCCTTAAGTTGTGTAAAGTTTATAATTCAGACACATTTAGGAGTTTCTTGAGCTGGTATTCTGATTTGACATATCTAATTATAAATTTTAACAAAGTTTTTACCATAGATCATCCATTTGAAGCGAATTTAACTCATAAGATATGACAATTAGACGATTAGACGCTTTCTTTTAGATAAATTCTCAAATTTTATTCTCGCATGTGAGACAATTCCATTATTAACTATCAGTTTTCTGCAAACTTTGCACTGAAACGTTGAAAATAGACGACTTGTTCAATTGAAAATTTGAATCTTTAGTGTAATAAAAAGTGTACTAAACTCATATCCAACTATTTTTATGTTTAATTATAAGACAAATTTACTGTAAATTCTCAACAACACATATTTGTGTAATGTTGTGGAAAACTTTAACTACTGAAAGAATTAGAATTGCATTTTTTGCCACAAAATTTTGTAATCATTTTATAATGAATCATTAAGATCATCATTTAGGATGTGGGAAACTTTTATATTTATAATACCAACAAATGTACCGAAAAAATAAGCACTCATAACTACAACTACCTTTATTCAAGTCTTGCAATAAATAATAAAGAACTTACACTTCATCAGTGTTTAAATATTACAAACAATGGAAAAGCTTGGAAAATATTAAATGAAATGATACCTATCTGTTCGAAACTTTAAGAGTAAATTTGTCAAATTCTTTATACTTACTTTAATTTGTGTTTTTTCTTATATTTACCTGCTTATTTTATGTACTTAAACTTACTGTACTGGCACAATTTTTCGATAGAAGATGTCAATTTCAAGGATCACTTAGAAAAGTAATTTGGCCGAATATGCACTTGATAAACATCTTACATCATTCTGTCAAACCCAAGTTAAGTATATCTGTCAAAAATGATAAATATACTAACAGTCTATTGGTCAGGATAAGAGGTCCTTTTTTATATCTAACGTAAATGAGAATCAAATTGAAAACGAAATGGAATCTATCTGTTATATTTATTTTTAACTAAAATAATTTCCGATTTTATTTCTTTTAATTTATTTTTATTTTACCTTTCTGAAGTTGTGCAATTTATATTACAACATCTTAAATCATGACTGTGAGGAATTATCGATTATTGATTTTCTAAAAATGATAAAATTATAATAATACCAATAATAGGTAAAAAAAGATTTCATTATGTGTTGCATAGTAGAGATAGATCGTTGAATTTTTCATTATAATAAATTTTGAAATTTTACTTCTTGGATTCATCCCTTAGGCAATTCATTACATGTTGAGGTTGAATTCAACACGAATAGTATTAATCAGGTCCCGGTTAATTTTATATTCGATTCTATCTAAATGTTATCAGCGTGTTTGCGTGCTATTATTAAATTTTTATAATTATGAGCAATATAAATAAATAAAATAATTGAATTCATATAAAACTATTTGTATTAAAACCATACCAATGGTAATACTTTAAAGTTGAAAGATATTTTAGGGAATCAATCAGCGATAAACGTTTAACAGGCTGGTATTGTTTTTTGATATGTATAAATATACATAGATATAGTTAATGTGCCTTTCAGGCACGGCAGCATTATTATCAGTTAGTTTTAAATTCGTCAACGCCCTTAAATAGCGTGCAACTTGACATGAAGTAAATGATAACATTGTGCATAATGTTAACGTATGCCTGATGTGAATTAAGCGTGTTGGATATCTATAGACCATTCATTCAAATACTTGCGTAAGAAGTAGTTATTCTATTACGAACAAATTCCGTATTGAGGTGGAATCAGACATTTCTTATCATGATTGATTCAACTGGCTTGTTGAATAGAAGAAGCTCATCTATTAAGATAGAACAATAGATAAAACACTAGAAAATTAGTGCATCCGTAATATAATTAAATATTTATTAATATCAGATTAACAGATAAGAGACAATCGATGTGTTTATTGAAATTTTTATAATCAATAAGATTACTTTTGATAGACACAATACAGCATATAGGTAGATAGATAAAAAAAGTCAATTAAGAATAAGAAATTGTTTATTTTATCAATGATCAACCACCCACGAAACACCCTGTTGTGTAGTCTAGACATACACCCAACCAGCATCCAAAGATGGTCCATCTTGATACCATATTACCAAGACAATAGGTCTATTTAAGCCTTACGTCCTTCTATATTATCAATTTCTGTTGTCTCCAAACCGGACTTTTCACAGAAACATTAAAGTTGACCAGTATAAAAAAAATATACAACAGAGAAAGAAATCACGATTTTTCTTGGCAATTGATATCGAGTAAAAATCGCCAGTGTTAGAAAATAAAGAGAAAATGAGCTAAATTAATGCAAATCACGATAAAGAATCTATTTTATTTTCAAAAATTACAGTATTATTAAACATTGAGTAATCGATAATTTTCGAAATAATCAGTTTCAGGATAATGCCTACCAGACTGTAGCACTACCAATAGTTACATTTCGGATTGCCATTTTACAATTAATGACCAATTTATTACAATCGCATTTAGGATAAAGAACAAATTTTTATGTTTTATCATTGATTTGGCGTCTTTCAGGTCTTCTTTCATAAGTAATTTTAAATCTGAACTATGCATCTTTAGAGGGTCCATTTAGAAATATTTTTTATAATTACATGTACAGCGATTTCTCCCTGCAAGATACCAGTTATAGTTTAAATCCATTGTTGTTATAATCATGTTGAGTAATCTGTAAAACTTGATGTGTGGTCATAGCAGATTTTGATGTGATTGTAGTTATCGTACAAAACAAGGATAACTTCAAAACACTCACTTGATAGAAGAAAAAAGGAAGAAAAGAAAGCTTACAATGGACTAAAAAGCTGTCTATACCATCGTAAAAAATAAGAAAATCTTAACAACTGTCACAAAAACAAATTGATATAATAACAATTAATTACTCGAAACTATTATTAACACTTTTGAACCAACTGTTAAAATCTAATGAGAAATTGATAATATCGTATCAGAGGAGATAAAAACAAAAAAAAATACGAGAGAACAGAAACAATAATCAATTTTTGGTGTAATCAAGTGGTCGTTTAATTTGATATTGAAAATAAACAGCCGTTTGTAGATGTACAGATGCAGATCTAATTCAATTTTAATTACAAGTTCAGTTTAATCGTTTTTAATCATACAAACTTGGGAAAAAATTATGAAATCGAGTGTGCGGCGCCATCTTTACAGGTTACAGTATAACTGAGTTATTATGAAAGTTACCTGTAAAAGCTTACACCAGTGTCTCTAAATAATTCTCTTACTTTAATCGTTTAAAGTGTTGCCTGTATATTCTGAAAATGATCTCTTCTCTCTCTATATTATTTGATATTGTTATATAATGAACATATAAGTTTGAAACTTGACCCTCTAATTTACAATATACAATCGCATTTGATTAAGTTTAACTCTCTCTCTTATCCCTTCACACTACCACCACCACGAACATTTGCATAACTAACTATGGGATAACTATGCTAAAATTTCAAACAGAGATTTGTATTTAAGCTCTTATGCTGCTGTGGGCACTTTAATGTCTGTTTATTTTGTTTTAATTCACCATTATGTAGTATAGGAAAGGGGGGCTTTTCCTCTTCATCCAGATACTGTGTTGTTTATATGAGAAAACAACGTACACATGTTCTGATCACACACAATTATCGTAAACGAATCGGAAATTTTCAGGAAAATTCCTCTTAAATCAAATTTTAAGTAGGTATAGTTATAAATAATTCTGATGAACAATATTTAGATTGCATTTTGAAATAAGGATGAGGAAATATTTGAAAATCTGCTTGATATTAGTTAATAATTATATGGATCTAGAGCAATCTTGAATTATAAATGGGGAGGAATTAGACATCTTTTGGACATGTGTCTTACTAAAGTTGAATTGATTGACTTTAATATTCAGTTTTCGTGGAAAATATACTGCATATTTTAAAAATTTAGTTATTTTTTATTAAATAATAATTTAAAAGTCAAATTATTATAATAGCTATACATGCAAAACATTGAAATTTCCTGACGTGTAATTCGACATTTCAAAAGCTTTAAAGTTATTTTATGCTGAAATCAACAGAACTTGATGTTATTATGCAATAAGTTGTTGATGTTTTATTGAAAAAGCTGTCAACTCAACAGAAATGCTTCAAGCTTTGCAACTGGTTTCTTATTGTTTTACTTATCGAACAAATAAACCTACCATGTTTATTTAAATAATAGTAATAGAGTTTTGAAAGAATAGAATTTAAAAGTTAATAAGGGTGTCTACAAGTGTATGTCATTTAAAGCCGATAATAATCCCCCTGCTATGCTTTGGCTATAACAAGTGTTAATGTTACTGTTCTAAAGGGGTTTACTGTATGTTCTTATTATTTTTCTACCCTTTATATAAATATAACGATTCATCCTTTTATGGTATTCATTTCTATAGAAATTTTAATCTAAAATAGTTTCATTTTCTGTTAAACCGATGGAAAAGGGTTTTTCCACAATGTTGAACTTATTTTTAATTAGTAGATACGTATATAAAAATGTTAAATAAATCGCACAAAGGGCGGAATGTAAGCAATTAATGAAAATTAAAGCTCTAAATCGAAACAGATATGAGAAAATTTTACCAACACTATCAATTTTACATGTTGTTGAATTGATTTTTTAAAGATTTTATTAAAATCGAACTAATCATTGGCTGTTTCCTTTATAACGTCTATTTCCAGAATAGGTACTACCCACATGTCAACTTGATGTACGGTTTTTGCGACAATCGGTTAGAATCATTAATTATAACGAATCGGTTTATATTTAAAGTAGAAAAATTCCTGTTACAACAAATTATTTTAACGTTCTTGTGGTTTGTCACAAAATACTTTTAACCATAGAGTAGAAGAAGGGAAAAAAAACAACACACAAACATCAAGATTATTTTGTTTCTTTTGTCGCTTTTTATTTGTTTCTCTTGACTTAACCACACCACAAACAAAAATCAACTAATATCAATTAGTTTACTACGTTGACAGTGAACTGAAAATAAGACTTCTAAAGTACTCCAATGCAGAACATCAGTAGATACAAGTTAAATTTGTCACTTTAATGGTCTCTATTTAATTTATTGTCAGATGTTTGGTTTAGTTAATAAAAGAACAAAACAGTAATAGAATTGCCGCTATATACTCATACATCATTTTTTTCCTGTTGTAATTAAAAATTAAATTTATTTCAAAATATATGTGTGTGCGTGTTTTATGTAGTGAGAAATGGGTCGTTTTGAAATTGTGACAAATTAGTTTTGATGATGTATTTATATATAGTTTTTTTCTTAAAGTTGTTCTGTTTTAAATTCAAAGGAAGTATGTAAAAAAGTAATTTTTTTTCTGCATAGCTTATTTTTAAGTATCACATAAATGTAAACGACGACTCCAAATCTATATTTATATAAATGAAAATAATTTGATTTTCCTTGGGAATTCAGGAAGATATTCCTGTTACAAAACAGCTTTAAAAACTAATTTGTTTCTGTTAGATGAAATTCTTCTATAAATTACAGATTTTCCGACATAAATTATCTAAAAGAAATAGACGACAAATTTCTTGGAATGGTGATTATCTCTTTAATATAACCACAGGGACCGAATTATTATTTTCGTGTGCAGCTACTAGTCGTAAATCAGGATTGCTATAAATTGGATTCTTAACGAGTACACACGAAAATAGAAATTTTATTAGCCTTAAGAAAATCAGCATTTGAATATTTTCTTCTCTTTTCCACCAACTAATCAATTAAAACAACTATTGTTAAAATAAAAAAGAAAAAGTTTGCGTTTTTAATTTCATTAATTCAAATTACAAGGGGTGATAAATAATCAAATATTAATGGAACATCAATTTACCACCACCTCCGCTTTAGTCTTTGTGTCTGCCACTTGAAAATTTAATAATTTGTTTGCAAATAAACGAAATTACATGAAACGTTCTAATAATTCATTTTGCATATCCATCACATTTCACATTTACATAAACATTAGATATTCAAAGAGAGGGTGTAAAAAATTTAAATAATCAAGATGTGAAGTAGCGTCCATGTCTCAACTAAACAGAGAAGTTAAGGGTAAAAATGTGTGGTGCATATAGAAATTGAAAAGAAACTCTTCATCTCTGATGTCTACTGACATTTGGGAATACTTTTGCATATTTTTAATGGACATTTTAATATTTATGTAGTACAAGAAGGGCGACAAGTTTGTAATACAAATCAACCCCAGTTTCTTACACGTAGTTATATCGAATGTAAATCTAAAAGAAATTCGAAACAATTGTCTAATTAATGAGACAGATTGAATTCTACAAACGTTCCATGAACAAATTTAATCAACTCCCATGATCATACTAGTCTCTTTGTAGAAATGTGCCGCCTCTTTTAGAAAAAGCAAAACAACCCTTTATACGTTTGCCTAATTAATTACCAACGAATCGTGGCTTCTCTTTTACAACACTGCCATTCATTATTGATTCTACTATAGAGCCTTTTTGGGTGTTTTTATCTTTATTTTATAACATTGTCATAAATCTTTGCAAATCCCGACAATTGTAAATATAACCCGTAACGTTACCCCATGTAATTAAGCTATTGCCTAATTTTCGGTCTACACAATGACTGGCCGAAGGATAGAGAATAGCAATAATCATATCCTACATTTAGCAATTAGCCAACGACTAGACTAGTATCTATACAGCTGTTTTGGGTAGAAGGGATTACTATAGTGGATAAGTATACCCTAGCAATTTCGCTCCCTTATCCCTAGGGGATAGTGTGATGTTGGCATCAAGACTCTTTAGTTAAGCTGCAGATATTCGCCTAATTTGCTGGACTTGTCTCTAATATTACTAAAGGGCAATAATCATAAATGATGAATATTTTCAGTCGATTTCTTTCAGTACTGATAAATAGAAAGAAAAATTGTACGAATAATTAAAGTTAATTTTGAAATTACATAGCCTGAAGTTGTATTAAATGAAAATAAGTATTGCTTTAGGGGTTGTAATGTTAGTTCTTGTTTGTTGTTGTATTTTTTTTTCAATTCATTCACAAAAACATGGAATATCGGAGAACACAATTATCATCAACACTGATTAAAGCTTTCTGTTCTTCAATTTTCCAGCTTAAAGCTATAATTAAGACCACGCGTAGAACAGTTATAATTAGAGGGTAATTATAATGGAGAGAGGAGAATATAACATGCAATTCGATATGTAGAGTATTGAAGAGTGGATTGTGAAAAGGGGTGCTTGTTAGTTATAAAGATCAGATAGCGTGAATATTCACCCTCTAGTAATAATAACAAGAGTATAGACTAGATTTGATACTCTAGATTTTAGGGAAAATTCTAATTTAATTGACACCACTTCAATATCAAATTTCTCAACTATTTTAAATGTAATTTTAGTTCGATAGAGCCACCTATCTAGTAAATATCTAACTATTGTACTTGAAACATAGGAAACTAACCATGTAATTCCTGCAAAAGTATTTTAAAATTTTCCTGCAACAGACCTCTTTCGGTTCCTGATCTCCTGCTATTGGGAAGGTACAAAATTTTACCAACTGCGGTAGTCTACACAGATAATAGTGAAGAAAAGGAAGATAAAGTAGTTTCTATTCGGGGACAAACAACCCCTCTAATTAATTGCAATTTTCCAAAAAACAGGTGTATATTTTGATTTTTGTATCTCACAAAAAAATACAATTGTGGTGAATTTTTATAATTTTCTCCTTATAACAATAGGTTTTTTTTGAAAATTTTTCAAAAATTTATAAAGTAATAAAATAATTGAAAGGTGAAGGAAAAACGTTGCTAGTTTTGGGTTGAAATTGATTTCTAGACGAGAAAATTCCAATAAACCGTCTCGTAATTCTGCTCTCCTGTTGGCTTGACTATCTAAAACTCTTACTTAACACGTGCTTATCATTCTTTGAATTTTCCGAATGGCATGCACCTGTAAGGTCAACAGAATCTATTCAATGGACATGTGTGTATATTTACATGGATTTGACAGTTTCTTTTCTTATCGTAAAATAATCTTATATTCGAGAAATTTTCGCTGTCAATTAAATATTTATTTCCCACCTTTTTTGGGGTAATTATTCAATTAATCCATGTAAAATAAATTATTTTCTAATTATTGCTGTTATCTATATGACAATTCAATAAAATTAGTCTTTCGATAATTTCCTGTGTTTTCCTGTGAAATGATACACAATTTATGATTTTATTTGAAAAAAACGGGATGAAATAAAAGGGTTGAAAAGGGTAGTTTGCATCTTTGAGAGTGACATCTACAATAGAGCAGTGAAAGGTACTTTTGAAGGTCTCTAGTAACTACTACCAGAGTTAGAACAAGTATTTTTAAGGGATGAAAACTGTAATTTTAAATGGCAAACACTTAAGTAGATTACTAAGAGATTTATTGCGACTGTAGTTAATAGATGTCGCTACTCTTCTTAAAAAGTTACATTATGAAACAAAATATATAAAATGAAGTACTAATTACAGTAATAAGGTTTTATATACTTTTTATGGTTTATTAACACTAAGTCATTGAGAAAATACGCCTTCTATAAAAATATTTAGATGCTATTATCTTGTATTTGTTAAAATGAAAAATAAATTATCGACGAGAAACAATTCTTTGAAACGTCTCAAAGTAGATTCGATAATCCCTTTGGCAATATTTCAATAACAGATTTTGGTCGAAAGAAGCACACGATACAAAAAGGAGTCACTTGGAAAAAAGAAATAAAGAAAAATATCAATCTTGTTTTGCGAAAAACTAGTCATCTATTTTTTGATCTTTTAAAGAATTTGAAGAAGAAGAAGAAGAAGCAGCAGCGACCACTAACATAATCAAGAGGACAAAACTTCAAAGGCGACTATCTTTAAAATTTCCGATAGAAAATACACATACACACATACATAAATGTATATTACATAAACACACACACAAATACAAACAATTTCCTACTTGCAGATTGTGTACCGTTCTGTTGTCGACATTAGGTCTCTCCGGTGTCGTCGTCGTATCCGGAGTTGCAGGCGTCACATTATTAATAATGTAGATTGAAGCTGTTGCTGCATTGTAGACAAAGAAAATTAGGAAGGAAAAATATTGAGAGAAGATTATATTCGCTTTATTTACATAATAATTAGTTAAATTTTCGTTATTATTTCATTTCATATATCAATCAAATATGATGGAAATGATTCAGTTTTAACAGAAAGTGTCTAGTTTTATTCTTTTGATTCGTTTAAATGTTAATTTAAATTATTAAATTTACAATTCTTTCCTGTTTATCTCCTATTAAAAATTCTTAGCAAATGATTAAGGTGAGATAGCGTCTTAGTCTATAAAATAAAACCCACCAGGGTAACTTCCATTAGTTTCTTTATTTGTCCATAGAGACATGCGTTTATATTATCCTTCTTTGTTGTCTCTTGTTTTTCTTTCTTTCCTCTTTTCATTTAGTTCCAACATCATCACGATCCAGATCTTGTTTGTTTAGAGTAAAACAGTGACTTGATATTGTGTCAAGGATGTAAGATTTTTCTCATCAACTTCCCTACTTAAACGCAGGAAAGATTTATTAATTTTTCAGTTTTATTATTTTCTATATCTAAATAAATTTGGGAATTTTCTAACGCAATAAATTGAAATCGAGCACGAATTGTAGAAGATTACTGCTTTAAAATCATAAAAATAGTACAAAAAGCACAAATAGAGTGAAATGTATCCAGTCCAAACTCAGGCATTAACGTTTTTTTTTTTTACCCTCTATTCTAAAATACGACAAGCAACATTGATGGATAAATATAATATATAAGGCTAATATATTCAAATCGTTTGATAGCTTGCAATCAGATAGAATCGAATTTTGGAGGATTAAATGAATTTAAATATGAATTATATTAGATCGATTCTATATACAGCGCGTTTCACATACGCGAATCCGCTATAAATCATTCTACTTTCAGATAGTTCAATGCAGGGCTGTAGCTACGGGGTGATAGATGGAGCTGCACCCCATCTAGCGCGATTCTTTGTATCCCTCGTTATAAGAAGGCGCCTCACCTAGACTACTAAGGTCCTGGTTCAATGTGCGGCTTTCTATATAAACCTTGAAACAATGTATCTTTTGATTCTTATTTTTGAAACTGTGCAAAATATCTAGGTTTGGAGCTTTTAGATTAAATTGAGAGGCTTAGCGAAGAAGTTTATCAAGACTTGAAAAGCGCTTTTATTATTATTACTGTTGTTTTGTGTGAGGTCTTTTTCAGCCCCTCACACACGAGCTGTGGTTCATCCCCCACTATACCTTGGCCTTAGGCCTTTTGTACACCCGCCGACACGCCTAATTTGGGTTAACTGTCTTCCCCAACAGTCCTGTCCTTTTAATAAAGTCCGGGATACTGTGTAAGGGAGTGCTTATTATTTCTTCAGGAGAGATATATTCCCCTCCCATGCTTTGAGATCCTTCAAGGCCTAGCATAAGGTGTGAAGTGAAGTTTCATCTTCCTCTTCACAGGCCCTACATGTTGGGTCTTTTGCGATCTAAATATTATTGAGTTGCTTCTTCTTCAGTGCACAGTATCCAGTAAACAATCCTGCGATCGTTCTTAGGTGCCTCCTGCTTAGTTCTAAGAGTTCTTTAGGTCTTCTACGGTTTGAAAAACCTAGAAATGTCTTTAAAAAAAGCACTTTTACTGTTTACGATATTATATTTGTTGTAAATTCATTGATATGAATTGATTTATGGCGTGGAATATGATATAAACATGCTTTATAATTCAAAATTTACCAAAAATCGGACGTTCAAATCTTAAAATAAAGGCGTTAATCTTTGCCTGGAAATTGAAGCTTCACCGGAGAGCAACTGGGAAAATAATCAAAACGTTAAATATTTTTAAAAAGCGTTTTTTGTATTGTTCATATTATTTAAGTGGAATATAGGAGAAATTAGGTTAACGTGAAACACTGTGTATATTCTCCTTTTGACAGAAACATTTACAAGCCTAATTCACACGAAATAAAGAAATTTATTGAAGAAATTCTGATTTATTGTTGGTACAGAAAAAAAAATATATAAGTAGATGTTAACAAATTTCTCAAAGTATAATAATATATCATTGTTACTTGTAATTACCTAATTTAATATAATTTACGTTAATTATAATTCAAGTTTCAAATCAACTTTCAATTCACATACCTATATACCTACACGCAATTTTGTGACGACTATTATATATTTTAATACACAAAATATAGGTAAAACATTTAAGCCTACACGCACGTGTCAAAATAAATAATAATAATACTACTAATAATATGTGTAGTATTAGATTAAGCCATTTTCTTAACCGTACACGTGGAGTTTTATTTCTATGTTCATTTCGTTCATATATTTTTACCCCAAATTAAATTCATATCGAACGTTCGTGACAAAAACACTATCTATATAGTTGAACGAATTTATGATAAGATTGAATAATATTCTAATTTTGGGTTATTATTGGAAATTTTCCAAGTTTTCCATTTGGAAAAACAAGACACTTGACGAAAAGAAAAATGACCTTTTCACAATTCACAACATTAAAATTATATCGATTCTAATTGTAAAACAGATTGTGTGATAGGATTATAGAATCAGTAAAATTTAGCTACAAAAGTACTTTTGTGAAACAAATATACCTACCTTCATTGCACATTTTTCAATTTTACATAATTTGAAAAACTTGCATGGATAAAGCTATCGTTACAAGTGAGTACGGTATAATTTTTTTAGATTTCCACGTTTCATAGGGGATGAAAATGAAGTTGCTTCATTGTTCTTATGGTCGTGTGTGTTCTTTCACCACTTCTCTTCACTATCTCACTCTTGTAAACCGCTTCATTCTTATCTAAACAGCTGCGCTATCTTGTCAGAATGTTTCCTTCCAAAAAAAAAACCAAGAAGGAAAAAAACGAGCTGTCATACATCACTTTATATGTTCGTATATGGATAAGCCATGCCAAATTTTCTCTATATCTTGTTATTCCCAACAAAAGATAAATGTTTGAAGTTTGTTGTTAAAGTTGCCTACAAGGGTATTTTTATAGTTAACAAAATTTTGGAATAATCAGGTGATTTTCAGTTATAAACTTTCCATATTATATTGTATTTTTTTTATACAGTAAGCTATCGAAATCGTAAAATTTTACAAGTCATCAGTTATAAAACGAAAACTGGTTGGAAATGATAATCTAAAAATTGTGTCAACACATAAAAGAAAACAACAGTTTTAATCTTTTTATTGATGATATAAAATTGTGGTTCGATAGGCGTTAACTATTGCAAACGTTCTCGTAAATCAAAACATCTGCCAAACTGTAAAATTGTTCCAATTTGATGTTGATTATTGATAAACGTCTACAACAATAGAAACGTTTCAACCACCAACAAAGAAACTGCTCGTCATTAGCTTTCCTTCGAGTAATAGGTGTGAAATGATCCCTAATATCGCTAAGGGTGACTAGATAAAATTGTACACACGTACAGTTTTAAATAATTAGTTACTATACAGTTTTCTTTTCTTATACTTGGGTTTTATAAGTAATTCCGTCACAACTAGTCCGTTCATCCCCTTTCTAATACATCTTCCCCTTGTATAGACTGATTTGTTAAGGCATTCGTCGACAAATTAGTTTCACAGTTGTCTGGTATGTTATTAGGGGGAAGGCATGAAGAAACATTTTAAAGGCGATATCATGGAAACATTAAATCATTGATAAATGGATACGGTTAGTAATTGTGTGATAAAATATAGATGATAAACGTTGAAAAATAATGGAAACCATATAATAATATTAACCACTATACTGATATTCGAAAATAACAAGAATTCACTCTAACCATCTTCCCTCTAATCCAATAATATTATAGTGTACTTTTTGATAAAGATTATTTATTAAGGATATTCTGTTAAAGATAAAGTTTCTGATTCAATTTGATCCTGTCAAAATGTTAAGAGTTACGTCCGTCTGGACTTTTCCCAAACGAGTCATACGTAAGTGTATTGGAAACACATCATACACATAAAAGTAACTGTATACCTTTATTTATCGACTAGACGGAAAATAATACAATTAGATAAAGAATCATCATTCTATTCTATCACTAGCATCGTTATTATCATTATTGAATTAGGAAATTTTCCAGTAAAAAAATTGCACTTTCGACTATTATACAATATAAAATACTAGACTATGTGAGTTTATTTAAAAGTTCCCTTTTATCCTGAACAAAGACCCGCATACAAAATACTGAATTAAAAAATAAAACGAAAACAACTCGGCAAAATTCTGGAATAATAATATTCACCAGATTTGCCTGCATTTAATCCAATTTATAATCAAACATTCCGTCTGTCTGTTGTAATATCTGGATTGAATTGAAATAACGTCTCTTCTATTTTATTTCTGTTCAAGTCGTCTTCTTTTCCTTTTTTTTTATTTTGTTTGTGCTGTTATACAAGAGGAGATCTTCGCGTTTTTCCTCTGCTATTCGTTAATTTGATTTTATCACACCAAATTCGATACGTTGATAACGTAACCTACGTATTTTAATCACCAATCCGCACTTTATCTAGATGTGTTTATAGAAAATTATGAATTGTTGTTTGCTTTCAACCTGGAATATATTGAAAATTATCCTGAAGGGGTAATTCGGATAAGTTGTTTTAATGCATAAAGGTTGCATACAAAATGTGTTGTTTTATCTGTAGTGTTTCCCTCTACTACATGTAAATTTAAATCATCAAATATCATTCGACAATCTGTACAGTTATCGTATAAAAGGATTTGTTTCATAGCATTGATAATAAAGATTTGAAACTCAATTATATCAGAGTTGATTAGAAATAACTATGCAAAACTACCCTTTATTATAGCTGGATTTGATAACCCTCAAGTCTATGTAAATGTCTAGAATGGTGATTCAGGATGTGATTTTTTTTTTATATATTTATAAACCTGATTGTTTATTTCATAGAATCAACTGCGGTTTATTTGAATAGATAGTCAACATAAATCTTGACAGTTGCATAGGATGCTGCAACACCTGCCTTAGTGTTACACCACTTTTATGTCACCCTCCTAAGTGTTGGAGGAAAAAGGTACAGAGGCGGCGATAGACACCTTAAAAACGAGATTTATAGCGAATTACAAATTTACAAAACGATAATTTCAAAATTTTCATAATTTTTAGTTAAAATCGGTTGAATTTTTGTTGCTGAAAACTACAAATGAAATATAGCGTTAGCATTTAGAATCCTACTATCAGGACGTCTATGGTGTTCGTGTTTCCTACGAATTTCTGGTTATTGATTCTCTTTGAAAGTTCCCCTCCAATATCATTGTGGTAACATTTAACAATAGCTTAAACACCTCTAGAAATCTTCAAATTTGACTTTATATAATGTCCTGATATATGGCTTGTCAGTTGCCTTTTGCTTTATTTTTCCGTTTTCTATTTTTTTTTGCTTAGAATTTGATAAATAGATTTTGAAAACAGTAAAGTTTACCGGTATTGATGTGCGGTTTCTGTGCGGTCTTGCTGAGAACATGTTGTGACAACATATGGACAGATACTTACAATAGAAAATTTACGGATCAAACTCAAATATTGTGATCAACAATAAATAAAGGTCCATCCATTTTTATATCGTACCATAGACACTCTATATGAATTGTAGGTATTTTTTTTTTTACGTATATGTGTGTTTTGCTGAGTGTGACAAAGCATCGTGCAAAATATTATTTCTGATAAAAACTGCCATAATTGACATAAAGGTGAACGGGACACGCAGGTCAAACCGCACGAATACTGAAACGTTTTTTTGCTCATTAATAAAACTGTATTTAATTTTATCCCATTTATAATGCCAACAGTTTTCCTTGCAATTTTTTTTCTTTATTCTTTAACAAATTCTTATACGAATTAAAGTTAATACGTCTCTGGCCAGTTGAGGATCTCTACCAACGAATCAAAATTTGTTGCTAATCCTTATATCTGCAGCCAGATCGACAGATCCACAGGGGTCTCGTTAGTCATGTCGTTCTGATACAACATTTTTCCGGTGCTTTTTCGAACGCCAATCAGACGATTTGGTATGTTAAGATGACATGCTATTCGGACATTAATCAAATTTTATTAAAAGAAGAAATTATACACATATACACATACAATTATGAGTCGATATAAATTTTTCTTATTAATAATTTAACGATAAAATTATTTGAAATCAAGTCTAGACATTTTCCCAGACCATTTATCTCCTGTTTCTTGTTGCATTGTCTTGAAAGCTCACCGACTAGTGGCGCTCTCTTGTACGGTATCTTTAACATAACATAAGACATGAAAGAGGTGGAATATGTTTCAGTCTACGAGAATAAACTTTGTTTTAATATCTTGAAACCTGTTGGATTTGATAAGCCACGCCATTTGCCTGTTCAATGAATCATTACTCTTTCCAATTAAATTAAACAAAACATTATCAAATGATTTGTTAAATTAAAGTTTCAACTAGTTTTCAAAAGATCAACTGAATAGAAAGCAAAAATGCACAGCTGTTTATAACCAATGATGTGCGAAAATTGATACCATACGGTCGTCGATATTGAAAAAACAATTCAAGAGTAATTAAGAAAGTTTTGAAATTAATTAAAAAAATAAAAGAATTGATGAGGATTTTTGCTATCAATTACCATTAAGTTCAAGTTATCTGTCAGGAGAGAGAGTGTACGTAAAATGTGAAATATTAAAACGTAATTTGTTTGGGCATTGGAAAAAGTTTTTAAATTGTTGCCTACCGTACAAGTTCGTTAATTAATTATAAATATATGTTTAATAATAATGTGAAATTCTTTCCAATATTGATTCAACAATTTTGGGATACGTGTCAATTAAAATTTGATGAATAACAATAAATCGTTTTGTGTGTGTGTTTTTTTTTTATTGACTTTAGTCATATTTACATAATTTATAATATTTAAATATGGTAGGTAGTAGACTAAACAAGGAACATAACATTAAGACGACGTCATTGCCAATAACCAATATGTTGACCTGTGAAAATTACGACTGAATAAATCGTCATCTCTATAAAGTTTAACAACTTTAATTTTGCTTTCGGTATTTAAATGTATGTTTCTTTAATACAAAAATTATTCGTTTTAAATTTTCATTATAAATGACGATTTTATAGTCGTTGTGCCGTTTGAATATTTCGTGGAATTTCTACTTGAAAAACACCAATTATTTATTAATATACAATAAATGTTCTTTTGTATATACATAATACATATACATATATCTTGTTTGTTTGTCAATAATAAATCAATCAACAGAAAACCGTCGATTATTCAGCACAAAGCTGGTTTTTCTTTTCGGTAATATTTTAATTCAAAAATGACTTTTAGAATGAACATATAATTTGGGACCGTCATGTATCCAAATAACAAATGGTCCCAGTAAACAACAACCTGTAATTATCAAGTTTAATATTGGCCGCGAACAAACATTCAATTATATACAGGTAGACCACCCACTAGAGTAAATCACTGAATATTTAAACAATCAATATAAGCAAATTTAGTAATTTTATAAGAAAATTACTCAACATGTTCTCCTACAATTTATTCATTACAAAAATATATACAGGGTGACGGATCTAAATGTGGTCGATTCTTATGAAACCCTTATTATAGTCCGTTCAGTTAGAGGATATGGTCATTAAAAACAGGCACTTTCTTCTCTAATCATATAATTTACAACTCTAGTCGACCATGTAGAAAATATAACCAATACACATCAGTTCTACAAGGTAATACCAACATTTTCAGATAACAACAAGAGGGGCAGTGGCAGCGATGCGTTATAAAAACATATTTAACGTATCAAGTTAATAAAAATGAATGTGGTTAGAATGTGAATTTACAAATATTAAAACTATATCGCCAATACATATTTCAATTTTGTGAGTAGAAAATTATATAAAATACAGCCCTTAATCTTTCACATATTCATACATAAAAGTTTTAGAACTCCACTGATTCAAATCGTTTATAAATCGGTTCATTTCTCTATTCTTGAGGCTGTTAAAAAGGTTCGATATGAAAATTATTTCAAATATGTGTAAAGTGGCCCTCGTCTAAAGGGCCGTCGTGAGGATATGTGCCGCCGTTAGGCAAACAGTTTTATACCGCCCTTCTCTCTTAAATGGTCATCAAAATCCTGTGTTACTTGTAATTTTACCAAAAATGCAACAACAAAAACAATACACACGATTATTTTTAACTATTTAACATGGAGGCAAATTTTTCATCAATAATTAAGGGTCAATAGTATGCTTCTCCAATATCAAGGGCAGGTGCTATATTTTGTGGGACCCTGTGCACAGTAATGCTTTCTCTAATATGAAAAATGTTTACGATAAGAAAAATGTTGGTTTATTTTTACTGTTTGTTGGTTTCAAAAGTCTATAATAGAGAAAGTCCTTTTACTGCCTAAAAATTCTTGATCCAGGACTATTGAGTCCTAAAATCCAGATTAAAGTGGAGAATTCGCTTCTGCAGCGTTATAAAGGTGCCTGAATATTGTTTCCTAAACAATTCTATAGAAAAATTGGTTAAAAAACTGGTGGTTTATAATCAAAATATCTATCTTAAAATCTAAAACCAAAGTTGAGAATCGAGCAAAAATTTTTTAAATTTTATTTTCACCACGATCTCAAACTAGTTCACTAAAAATGGATAATTTAAACAAAAATGTTCAAGAAACTAGATTAGAAGATTACAACTTAGTGAAAAATTAACTCTTTTCCATACTTTAATAGCAAATTTGATGAAACGTTGGAATTTTAGCGTAAAAACAGACCAAAAGTGTAACAATTTTGTCTTTTTATAATCGAGAAAAGATTTTAATTGAAACTAAAGAGTCCAGTTAGAAAATTCAGTAAATTTAACTAAATCTTCTATTTTTGTCAATTCGATAAAAAAAAATTGTGTATAATTTCAATGTAGAAGGGAAATGTCCAACTGAAAAATCGATTAAAGATATCCAAAAGGATTTTCTTTTACGATTTATTGCAAGAATTCGCTAGAAAACAAATATTGTAGATTAAAAATGTCTAAATTGTTAGCAAAATTTATTAAGAATTGAATACTTAAAACGAAACCGGGCCTGAGTCGTAATTTTGCCGCCCTCAGGCCCGGTTTCGGGCAGTGTCTGAGTTGCCCGAGCGTTTGCGACGGCCTTGCTTAAGACTATTTTATCAAAATTAGAACCTTGTAGCTCATTTGTACGTCTGCCAAAAAAAACATTGTTTTGGACAATGTCGCGATCTTCAAAAATGAGCTGAACACTTACAATGACTAAGATCCTCTCAGCTTTGATTCTTTTCGTTTTACTCCATTGCATTCTACGAAAAATTTTAAACACTTCTACTTGTTCCAGAATGCATTAGAGCAAAACGAAAAAAAAACTCTAAAACATTTCAAATGTATAGCAAGTTTTTGAAAATCGTGACATCGTCAGAAACAAGCGTTCTTTGATCAATTTAAAAATGAACCACGAGGTTCTAATTTTGATGAAATATTCTCCAAGGAGACTTCTAGAAATATTTTTCGAATAGCACGTCAAATAATAGGAATTATATAGAATCGACCATATTTATATATGAGAGCCTGTATATAACAGTTGACGTCGCTCTTTTATATACATAGTTCTTTTTTTATTGCATATTACATTTGGTATGATTATAACAGAATGTAGACACGTCATAGGAGGTTGGTACTGTTTAAATATTGAAGTATGACACATGTCGTATAAGTTGTTCAACGTAATATGTCAGAAACTGTTACTACTGTTTGTAGCTTTTTGTATTCTTATTTTAAGTATAAGTTATATGTATTATTACCACTATCCACAAACACATATCATTTATTTTTCGACATGTTAGAGAAGACAAATAAAAATTACCCAATGCTATGGCGATCTCCTACACGAATTATTAAACATTCTACATTGTATGTCACGTTTTATGCACACAATTTACATAATTCTGTCTATCGTCAACTGAATCGATCGTGCTACTAAATTAGATATGGACTATGCTCTTCTGGCATCTTACTATGACAGACTGAAAAATAGAAATACCTAAAAGGGGAAAGAAACTATCAATAGTGGAAATATTCAACTAAAAGAATCCACCTTTGATCTATTGACATTATTCAAATTTAATCTAACATACTGTCTATCAACAATAGAAATAACAAAAGAAACTACAACTCCCATAAGTTTTGAGTTGTAATTGGTGCCACTAACTGACGTCATTCATCACCATATCATCATCATCATTATCATCATAGAGGTATTGTTTTAAATAAATAACCAGTAATAAGTACTTTGCTTAATTGATAGCGTCCGTAGATCGGAGAACAATACAAAACGATAACTAAATTGACCGCAACATACCCACACTATTACAAGCCTACAGAGGATTTTTTTTTTTAAAAAATCGATATTGTTTATAAGCATAACAACATAATTATTGAGAGTAGAGGGGCAAAAATATATAAAATTACCCACCTACACTATTAATATTTCAAAATTATATCTAGTCATAGCAATGTGAAGAAAGAGGGATATTTGACATGTTATGGTGTCATTTATCAAAGAAGCCCTCAAATTCCCTAAAGTTCTTTTATTTCCCATGAGACAAATGAAATCGCTGCATTCTATCAAAATGTCACTGATTTAACCGTTAGTTTTTCTGAAATGAGGTTTATTTGTAATATTTTCAGTGAAATTGATAGTCCCATTGAAATTTATTCTACCTGTTAAAAGGGGTTTATTTTCTAATAATAATACTAATAATAGTAACGAAAAGAAAAAAAATTAACAACGATAAAACAGTTAGGGGGCAGTCATTGAGTCTGCCGTAGAACAGATGCCAGATAAGGTTAATTACCTAACTGACATCACCTTTCTTTAGGGAATGACTGGAATTATGGGATTAATGTATAATTTCACCCTCAGTGAGTTTAAATGTAATTAATGAGCTTTATGTTTGCTTTCTTGATGAGGTCCATCTGTTGTTCCACTTTATTACGTCCTTCACTTATAATTTGTTGTTGTAGAAGATAAAAAAACAACAACAACACAACAGATTTTAATTAAAACGTACAATCCTAAAAATAGAATGAGATTGGTCTATATGGCAATACAACTGAAACTGTCACTAGAAATGTGGAAATGTAGCAAGCTCATTTAGTAAATATTTAAAAATCTTGAATGTCCGTCAGAATGTCATTGTATGACGGTCAAATTTCGGTTGTATTTGAATATTAATAAGTTTTTTAATAAACTAGACTTTGGGTGGGTATGTTAGTACTTTTTTTCCTTGAAATTAGAAAATTTATTTGACCACGTAAAAGATTAAAATTTAATCCAATATATAGTATACACTTGTAAAGTTTTGTGTAATACGAACATGTATGTTGGTCTTCCTTTTGTGACTATTTTAGATTTCTCTAGAGAATTATTTCAGTATTTGAGTGAATGTTTCTTGGACATGATCTTCTCGTAGATCCGGTCGCATATCAACACCAAAGTTCGACGATAACTCCTTTTTAAATTGTCAACAAAGTCAAATTTTAATCAAAGTAGCACACATACAAGTACGGGACAAAATAAGATCCAGTCATTGTAACCGTAACAAAAACAGACACACCACGGTTTATTGCTACTGGTAGAATTGTTGAAAAGGATGTTTCTTTTGTTTTTCTACAAACAGGAAACGAAAAGTAACAAAGAATTTCATTTGCAATTTCATTTGAATGACAACTTTTCTGACAACGAAATAAATTCTTTGGAATAAATTTTATTTCAACCAACTACAATATACTTCAATTTAGTACCCATTTTACGTATTAGAATATTTAATGATTATTACCAACAACATCATTGAGATTGTGGTCTTGTATTTCACTTTGAAAATGTTTGCTTTTAAAACTTTAGTCCGCAAAATGTTTTCTTGTAAAAGAGATAAAACTTTCCTCCTTCCCTATAGTAGTATAAAAAAAAAGAGAAAAAACTCTGAACAACCATTACGATCCCCTAATGTTTCAGTAGGCAGAGATAATGTAGAGCATCTTCTTTTTATTAATATGTGCATCACACATAACGACACCCCGGTTTCCGAATAAATCAAAATTCTGTTCAATAAAGTTGCACCAGACAAAACTACTGATAAATATTGGATAGGTTGCATCATCGTCAGTTGTATAGACTTTTTTTATTAATAACTTTTTTGGGGAAATTTACCGAAATATAATAAGGGGAGAAAGAGAGAATTTACTATATTTGTTACTTGTCAAAAAATAATTTTAATTAAATAAACGACCAGATGACCCAAAAGCCATCAATTATTATACATCCAAGATGGTTCAAAAAGCAAACTATAAGGGTGGTTTTCCCTGGGGTGTATACGGGCACAAATCTTACTTAGGTATTTGCGGTTTAACAATGATCGATTACCGGTCACTAAACAACAGCTAAATTCATTCCGTTATTGTAAATTGTATGAAAATAAATGAATAAAAATCAGTCTAGAAAATTCTGGAATAATTCTAATCAGTGTACTGATTTTCTTGTAGGAACTTCACACAAAAACCTGGCGTATAAGCTTTTTTTCTACATGAGATTGACACAGATAGGTAATGGATTTCTTAGTTGCAAATGTACGGTAAAGAAATTGTAGCATTTCCATAAAGCTTATGTGAATCAACTTATAGTTAAGGATCGTATTTGATATGGATTTTACCAAAGCATAAAGTTATAACATTGTTTTGCTCTTATTCCTTTCAGTATACGTTCAGTGAGATTATTTTTAGATTTGTAAAAGCTTTCGTCAATTCAAATTTTAATAAATTACACAAAATTGCACGGATGATATAACTATTAATCGCTAATAATCTCATCAGTTGATAAGTAAACATTAAAGGCTTCAATTAAGAAAAAAGTGATACGATTAAATTAGAATGAGAGACGAATTAACAACAGATTAAATTGCAAATCCAATCAACTGTACCGGATGGGACAATTCGTTTATTTACATAATTTCGCCTTTAGGTTCTATTAAAGTGAGTGTCAAATCACAACAGATCAAATTTCAAAATATCATAATTTAAAATATTGATTTTATTCTGAAATTATAAATTAATAAATACAGGTCCGGTTCTATCATTAGACAAATTTAGGCGACCATCTAACGGTATCAAGATATTAAAATGTCAAGTTCTATCAACTTTAATAATTTTATTCCAACACTATATTTTTTTTAGTAATGGTACAACATTGTTCTCCTTATCGGTCAAGAAATATTTAGAAATACATAACAGGAATAAACATTTTCAGGGAGAAATACGACAATTTTTACTGTTGACTTCACATGAAGTTATTTGTAAAGAGGGTTGTTTCCTTTATATTTCCACCGTTTAGACTTGATATTTTCGAAACTATAAGTTAACAATATCACATTGATTCGTTAATTTAAATTGACAGAAACATTTCACATCTATATCTAACTGTAATTCATTGTATTGTATTGAGTGTTCAAGTGAAGAGTTCCTTCTCTCTTATACAACAATATCATTGAACTGTGATCTTCATTGTTTGAATGATTGATGTTTTCCAGAACATGATTGTGATTGGTTAATGAAGCAAAACACAAGACCTAAAATGTGTTTCAATCTAAATAGTTTGAAACTCGTTCATTAATTTCGTTTCTTTTACATCGCCCTTTTTTGTTTTATTATGCATAATATTAAAGCAATTATCAAGTGTTATTCCCTTTCCATCAGTAGCTTTTTAATAGAAAGAGAGGAGACACGCGCTATTAAGATACAAGAGTCGTAAAATTTCTTTAGTGAATTAAAGATGAACAGGAATTGCGGAGACGGCAGGTCTACGGACGAGTCGAGCGTGAAATGGTGGCTGGTTTTGGCGGCGCGACGCCACCATCTACCCTATATGTGTTTAAGGGAAAAAAGCAGCTGGAATTACCAACCTTAAAACAACTATGATAATTGACATTTTAAACAAAATAATGTTGTTGTTATTTTTACATACATATGTTTTGAAATAGTTTAAAATTCTATGCAATTCACAGGAGATCAAGTCGGCGTCTTTTAGACGCTGCAAGATAAAACATTATTACAACAGGGGATTGTTATTTTGGTTTGTATTCAAAACAGCTTCCTCCTATCAGTATAATACTTAATGTTCCTGTTTTACTAATACGTATTAGCTTCAATAGAAAATCGCCTCAAGACAGGATTATAATGCAGATTAGACAAAATATTCTAAACACACTACAGGATTATTCGCAAATGTTATTAGATCCTTCCAACATTTTACATGTTTACATTTGATTAGTGTATTATTTAATGTTTAATTTGCTGATAAGCACAACAGTTAACTTTATTAAAAATATTCAAATCAGAATTCAAGTATCTAATTAATGTATTGTTAACGGCATAACTGCAAGGCTTGTTCTCTATTTACTTGTTCGTTCTTCATAAAAAAAAACACGAACCAGCAATCTAACAAATTAGTTCTCAATTCTAAACTCATACAACTTGTTGGCGTTGTCAGCCGTTGATTATTACATCTTGATGTCTCTAGCAAAATGATTAAAAGTTTTAAAATATAACACGGTTTCTAACAGGGTTAAAGAACTCTTATAGAACAAAAAAAAATGGTGTTTTTTTCGTTGATATTATTAAAAGAAGTCATTGAAATCGTTTTGATGATGAGATTAAACAAATCCAAAGAAAATCAGCACAAAAACGTCATGGAAAAGAATCTAATTTTAAGTCAACATCAAATGTATCCAAGGCTTTCTTTTAAAGTCACTAAACCAAATGGAAAAAAAAACCGGGAGAACCTTACTTACAACAGTGAAAGTCTCGTATTTTCATTTCGCTGTGACTTGATCCTGACAATCTGAAGAGCTGATTACTGGTTGGTAACTGTAAATAGGGCATTTCCCGCTTGCTTTGAACAAAAATCACGTCCCTATGAGTGATAATAAAAAAAAAACACACACACACAGTAGTTTTGTGGTTATTGGAATTTTCTTTTACAATCCCTTAATCTCATTAAATTTGAAAAACTAATCAATTATAATTGTTTTAGTTTTATTATGTGGGAATAACGAACAATAAAGACTATATACCGGGTGACAATAGAAACAGGCTACAAGCTATAACTTCGTTATTTGTCAATCCATTTTTTCCAAATCAACAGGAT
>JAZBGW010000415.1:3660-26373 GCA_037464815.1 Mylabris variabilis | reverse complement strand
ACTAACAGCTACTTTTTGGATTCAAAAAAAAGCCTAAAATTAGTTACAAATTGTAGAAATTCTGTAAGGAAATAATTATTTTTAGTAGTTGAACAAAGCAGGTGACGATTTTCATGAGAAAACTGATTAAACTTTCAAAATCTGAATTTTTAGCTTTCTTCTTACAAAAGCTTCAAGCGTAAGCTTTAAAACAAGCTATTATCGGCTTCCCTAACTCTAAAATTGTGCTCAAATTCTTAGAAACGGACTCGTTAAAAGTTCTAGTCCTTCGCCTCAATTTATTCATTTATTCATTCTAGAGCACCATCCTTTAAACTGCATGATTATATTTGTTGTTAATGATTGAAATTTGTTAATTTTATTCTAATGTAACGTCTTAACCTGTCATTGCCCTTTGGTCAAAACAATAAAAACAAGAAATAAATCAACCCTTCGAAACTGATCCAGCATTTATCCGGAAAATGTAAGGCGCAACGGTGGCTTGTTAAATTCGTTTATATTTAAGTAAATTGAGTTTCAATGTTGATTATATTGAGGAAAAAGATGAGCTTATGTGTCGTGTTTTGTGTAATTTAAATAAATTATTTATTTATTATTTAGCAAATAATAATAATAATAAGCGTTTAAATGGTATAATGGCAGAAAGATTAAAGATTATTGTTAATTTTAATATTTTTTTATAGTTGTTCTTTCGGCTGGTTTAATTTTCATAAATGCCTATATATATTAATGAATAATAATTATTTTGATTATTGTTTATTTTTGCAATTTGATTGATGTTAAAAACAATACAAAAAAAAACAACACAATAATAATAAAGGAAAATCTATCAATAAATGTTTAGACAAGAATAATTACTGGTACAACAAAATATTTGGCCAAATATTTAAATTTATATGTGGGCTAAGATGTTATAAATAAATTTATTTATATACAGTTTAGTGTCTTATCTTTAGCCCCATTTGGTGGGCAATTGTTAAGTTGACAGTTGCCGGCGCATCCACCATTTTTCGCCAAGATTTATAATTATTGTCCATGTTGCTTCTATGGTTTTTTTGAAGTGAAACTTCTTAATCGACAATTGGATGAGAATTGCGAGTGAAATTTCAAGGACGCGTCACGTTTATTAGACACATTTCGTTACATGAGAGAGAAGGAAGATATAACGTAGAGAGAGGGAGCAAGAGGGCTATACATTCCGACGCCACGTAAGTTTAGCAAAAGAGAGCGCCGTATACATAAATATACAAAACGATAGAATGAAATAGTGTCCTGAGCTGCTCTTTCTCCCCCCTCTCCGTGTATCTCTGTCTCTCTCTCACTCTCTCTCTCTCTCTCTCTAAATCTTTCTTATTCTTTATTTTTTTAAGAAGTTTCACTTCTATCACGTGTACGCGCAATTTTTTTCACTTTTTTTTCAAAAACTAGCCGACAGGTGTTTCTTAAATTTGGTACAAAGGTAGCTTAGACTAATATTAAGCTCTGGTAATTTTTTGAACATTTTTGAATTTACAGTTTTTTTTTTAATCCAGTAGTGAAAATTATTACGTTTGTTAGACGCTAGTTGACGCTGATAATAATTTTCCCAGCAATCCCTAGGTTATCGATGTTATTTTCTTTAATAGAAAATCAGTAGAATTGTTGGATTGTGATTCAATAGATGGCTCCAAGCATCATTGTTTTTCCCAATTAAGACTATCGACCGTTGCTAATTATTCTGTGCTGCAATAGGCCATCAGTAGGTGGGATTTTTCTTCTGGCTGATAGATGGCGGTAAGAAATAAGTTAGAAAAATGTTCATTCCTTGAGGGCGCCACCGTCCATTTAATCTATCAGCACGGCGGCATTTCTGAATTAAAGTTTTTTAATGTTTTTAAGATATAAAAATGGAATAGTGCAAAAACATGGTTTTTCATGTTTTTTACCTTGTTTCAAAAACTACACGACAGATTTTTTTTAAAGTTGGCACAAGTGCAGCCTAGACTAATATTAAGCTCTGGTGGTTTTTTCAAAACTATTGGATTTACCGTTTTTTTTTTTAATCTAGTAGTGAATATTATTACGTTTAGTCAGCGTTAGTTGGCGCTGACAATAATTTGTTCAGGAACCTTTAGGTTATCCTACAGTTACTAAATATATATATATTTAGTGACTGTAGGTTATCCATATTTCTTATTTTCCTTGATAAAAGAACAGTAGCCATTTTAGATTGTGATTTGAAATCCCTATTGATTGATAGATGGCTCTAGGCACGATAGCTTTTCCATTTAATAAAAATTTCGACCAATGGTAATTATTGTATGCCGTAAGAGGTCATCAGTAGGTGGTATTTTTCCTCTGGTGTACAGATGGCGGTAAGAAATAAATTTAAAAAATGTTGATTCATACTTGAGGGCGCCACCGTTCATTTAATCAGTAAAGCGGCATTTTTAAATTAAAAATTTTTAATGTTTTTTTAATAAAAACTGTACATTCAAATTCAACCAAAAAATTCAAGAGTTGAATAAAAGTAACTCGGATGTGATAAAAAAAAATAAACAAAATCTAGTACACCATTTTTGAGATATAAAAATCAAATACTGCAAAAACATGGTTTTTCATGTTTTTCATTAATTTTTTCAAAAACTACACGACAGATTGTTTTGAAATTTGGTGCAATTGTAGTTTAAGCCAATATTAAGCTCTGGTAATTTTTTGAAAATTTTTGAATGTACAGTTTTTATATAGTAGTAAAGTAACCCTTCCTTGCTGAAATAATTTTGTTCGATTGTCCAAAGAAAGTGGACTTTCATTTGTAAAAATCACAACAAAACCAAATTCTCTACTGTTTTAAATTATCACCTTTATTGTCTACTGTTTCCTGTACATTTCTCACAAAATACATCGAATCATCCTCTTCAATTCTCAATAAATATACATAAATATAATTAACAGGATTTAAATCCAGTCTTTAATTAAAAGAAACAAGTACGATTAGAGATTATCATGATCAATATAGGAGATATTCATTCTTGTTAACAAATTTTCTGCAGCCGTTTTAATCTTCTCATCAGGGGCGGCAATTAACAAAACAGCACCCTGTTTCAATACTGTAGCTAACGGTGATAATTTATCCGATGATAAACTATTTAATAATTCCAAACAAGCTTCCATTGTTTCAATACGACTAGTCTTGTAAGCTTCAGAGTCCTGAAATCAATTAATTAAAATTTTCCAAAAAAACTGTCAACACATTAATTATCAATTTTCAAACATCGATATCTCGCTTGTTTTTTAAGATATTGAAAAAAGTAAATGGACTTTAGATAGAGCTTTGCAAGACGATTGTTCCAAAGCTTTTTATTTTAGAAAAATGTGATAAAATTCTGAATAGCAGAGGAAACTCTTGGAGCCGGTTTGTAATTTAAAAATTAATCCAAATGTTTATTTGTCACACAAAATTACCATGTTTAAATGCAATTAAAACTCCACCGATCCGGCGTGGCTAGAGGTGAACGTACTTTATCTAATCGATATCCTTTAACTTTGATTCGCACTTTAGTCCGGCGCCACACATTGGTTTCAATGTTGGCGCCAACTGTGTTAGTCCAACGTATGGTCGAAGACAATGGGGTTGGCGTTACTGTTGGCACCAACGTTGGAAATTGGTCTTGTGTTGCCGGTTTTTAACAGAGCTAACTGCATGAGTTAAGAAGTTGGCATTCATCTTAGCCCACTTATTGAGTTATTAGTAAAAAACTAATATAGAAACGAAATTTAATTTAAAAATTAATCCAAATGTTTATTTGTTTGACAAACAACAAATCGAGAATACCATGTTTAAATACAATTAAAGCTCCACCGATCCGGCGTGGCTAGAGACGAACGTGCTTTATCTCATCGATGTCCTTTAATTCTGATTCGAATTTACCCTGGGTCCACATATGGTTCCAACGTTGGCGCCAACGGTGTTAGTCCAATGTATAGTTGAAGAAAATAGGGTTGGCGCTGTTGTTGGCACCAACGTTGGAAATTGGCCATGTAACAGAACATCCACAATTTGGAACTTATCTCATTCTAACTGCAAGAGTTAAGAAATTGGTTCTGTTTCGAACCAATATCTGGACGCTTTAACAAACTTACTGGTCCAACATAAGCCAACGTTTGCACCAACGTTGGGACCAATATCTAGAGCCGCTCTTACCTTAAATATGCTGATGGCGCGCTGTTGTTGAATCTCCGGCGGTATCGGCTGTTGTACCGGTACATTCGCCACCATAAACGGATTAATCCTCGGACTTTGATTCTTTATCAATTGCTTATCACCACCACAATTCACAATATTATCACTGGAAATTGTCGATTTTCTCATTTGTAATAAAGTATTTGTATCGTATTTGATTGAATTTAGATCGTTTTTATATTTTTTATAGATTTGTTTCGTATTGAATTTAGCTGCAATTTCGTTAGTTTCATCATCTGTTGATGGTGATGATTGATTATCTTTCTCTTGTGATTTCTTATCATCATCATCATCATTATCATCATCATTGATTTCCGGTTGATTTGGCAAAACTTCTTTTTCTAAATAACTATCCGAATCGGTACTGAGATCATCATCACTTGGTTGTTTTAATGACGGCTTATCAGTAAGTATCTTATCAATATCATCATCATTATCACTATGGATCGATTCTGGTATATTTACCGTTAAATTAATATAAGATTCGCACAGATATTCCCATTTATTTTGTAATTTACGTAGGAATTCTTCAATATAATCCATATCGTTCATACAACGACCATTTAGGATCGAATCTTTACTTAGTAAATTTTTCAAATCGTTCGGATTAATTTGATATTTTTCGATACCATCCAAACATAATTCGATCAAAACGATAATCTGGACGACTTCAGAAGTGTTAGATTGCGTATATAAATTGGCTGCTTTACATAAATTGCCCACTTTTTGCGTTAGAAACTTCAAACCGGGTCGATGATCGAATTGTTTGGCACGTACATTCGATACTTCCAGACATTTCAATAGGATATCGATGTGTTTGGCGTTAACGTGCGATAAAATACCGCGCAAACTATACGAATTGATTTGTAAAATATTCAAAATCGGTTGGATATGATTGAGATTTTGTAATAGAGCACTCGAAATTGTTTGTATCAACATTTGATGGGCTAGAATGCCTACAACTAGATTCCGGAATGGTACCCGGACCGTATATTGTTCCGGATTGATAATCGTCGATAAATCCAACGGGTATAATAAGAAAACATAACTGCGATCGTCGACGAATTGATTCGTATCGCAATCGCACAATTTGCCGATGCATTTCGTGCACGTTTTCTGGGATTGCATCAAAAACACCTGTTGTGCCAGTTCGTACAAGCGTTGATTCTCTGATAAGCAGCTATCTTTACGTGCTGCCACTTTAACCGTCGCTAGATCACCGTAAAAACTATCCGAATTCTCTTTGAATGCACAAATCAATTGTTGTAACGGATTCAAACTGATCGTCACAGCTCGATGTAGACTGATCACAACAATCTCCCATTGTTGTACTGTTAGGAATTTACCGGAAGTTAATATTATATGCCGGATACAGGAGGTGCCTAAACGAGCGATATTCTCGTTCGGTTGTACAATACACTCGATCAAAATCAATAGTAGCTGTTTTAGAGCTAATGTTGCCGCACAATTTTCGATTTTATGCTCGTCACTTTGTAAATATTGCAAATAATCGACGATTAATTCGCTCGATAGACCGCAACAATGCTTGAAATTCTGCCATAAATCGTTCGATTTTTGCAATTTTAGATTCTGACGCAACCAATTCTGCACCATTGGCAATAAGATGTGATTGATGCAATACAATCCGAAATTAACGCCCGGATTCTCGATCAGATCCCGTAACAATTTAAACAAAGTCTCAACGATAAAGGGTTGATTCTTATTCGATGATAACATCGATGCTGTTGCTAGACCATCCAATAGGATATACCAAACTTTTAAAACATTACTCATCCGATCCAATTTCTCTAATGTGATGCCATCATTATCGCACAATTCCAAATCGTATTTAGTCGCTAAAATCTTATAATTAATCTCATTATCGTATTGTTCGTTATTTGTATCGAATTGAACAACATCGATATTCTCGATGATCGGATCGACTAATTGCGGTTCAACATCGATATTGATACGGTGTGTTATATTGAAATTCGGACATTTCGGCATATTGTACATCATTGATAAGATGGCAGCGCAATTTTGTAATAATTTCAATGATTCGATACACAAATCAATCGGTCCTATTATCAATTTAGAATAATCGTTATCTTTATCGAAGAAATTCAAAATTTTCGGCGATCTATTATCATTACTATCATCATGAATATCATCATTTGTATTCTTAATATGTGATAATAAACATAGAATATAATCGAGGGCAGCATTAGCAAAAACTAGCGTATTATCAGTTGATAAGAAGATCCGGAAAACGTCCAATATAGCTGATGCGTTATTCTTCGCATTGGCTACACGTAAAGTACCGAATAATGGTCGCCAACCGGAGCAGATCTCCGTACGATTAGCTTCAACAAATTCACATAAGCATGCTACAATTTGGTCTTGTACATCAATATCGCACAATTCCAAACATAATAAATTCTCAAATGGTTTAATTAATGCTTCATTGAAATGGAAATAGGGCAATTCGGTTTGTTCATTAAGCAATGCTTGTACTGCATCATGGATACATTGGATTGCCTTCTTTGATATTGTACGGTCTTTATGGCATGCTGCTTGCATAAAATGCGGCCCAACAATTGTCCATACTTTCATCGTATGGATCAATGGCCGGCCGGAACGGATACATTTCAATGTAACCTCACCGATTCGATGTAGCAATAAGGTAGCTGGTGGTTTTTGTTGGATTGCTAATTCTTTACGCCACCATTTCTTCAATTGCTGTTGTTGACGTGGCGTTGTTTCATCATAACGTGTAAACAATTGTGTGTGGGAAGCTTTACATAATTCAATTAGAAAATTACAAAGGCCTGGCAATGATAGACGTAATGCGGCCGAATGGAATAATTCATCAGCCTTTTGCGATAGAACACAGCATACTTTGGCTGCATGTACACCGCGTAATATGCCTTGACTTTGGGCATTATGGGCACCGCTACGTTCAACAATTTCCGAAATACTTGCATCATTCTGTGACGAATTTGTGTTGGTTGTGTAAGCGGAATTGTGGAGGAAACTGTAGACATCAACACTGGAATTTTAGGCAAAATTAGCAAAAAAACATGTCTTGCATAATTTTGAGAATTGGTAGCAATTTTTGTACGAATATACAAGGTTTGATCAAAAAGTTAGTCTTCAAAGTTTCATTTATTCTTTGAAACATGTCTCGGTATGCTCTTCATCTCTTCAATGCGTTGCACTTTCAGAATTCTTTTCAGATCAGTAAATACAAGAAGGTCGGGTCAGGTCAGGTCTGCCTCTCACGCCGAGGTCTGGGGTTCAAACCCCGCCAGGGAGCCAACAACGAAATCAAATTTACAAATCAGCAAAGGCGTGAGAGAGCACATTTGGCATTCAGAAATGCCAAGATGCAAATCAGAACCAGCCCTGAAGTAACGCTAATAGCGGTTCCGGTACAGGGGCGGAGAGGATCAAGAAAAAAGTCACATGGGTGTCTGCTCCTCATCAGTTCAGTAGATAAATAGAGGCAAAGATCTGGGGCTCAAACCCAACCGGGGAGCCAGCGACGAAATAAAATATACAAACCAACAACGGCGTGAAAGAGCCCATTTTGCATCAAGGGATGTCAAGATGCAAGTCCAAACCTGCCCTGAAGTAATGCTAATAGCGGTTCCGGTGCAGGGATGGAAAGGATCAAGAAAAGAAGATCACACGGGTTGCGGTCCCGGGGTATGGGGCGGATACGAGGGGTTTTAGTGGGTAGGGGCCTTTTTGGCCGAGTTCCACACTCCCAGGCAGCACTTCCCCTCATCTCAAGAAAAACAAGTCACATGGGTCAATGTCCGTTGATTATGAAGGTTGAAGCATTTTCATCAAAAATTCACAAGCAAGCAGCAAATTTGGGTGTTTGCTTCGGATTGTTTCAAGTAAATAACCCACGACTTATGCCCCTATTTATAAACCAAACTAATGTCTGTATTTATAAACCATACTTGAGACGGTCTCAATGCTTGAGTATGAGTTCGCGACTAGTTTGTGTAACCAGTCCAAACACAACGATACTTGAGCCTAAGATTGCGTTGTAGCTGCCTTGAGTGGTAGTCGCATTTCACAGAAAGTGCGCATGCGCACCAAGAGAAAAACACGACACTGACAAAAGTAACTAGAATTTGCCAAGTTCTCAAGCCCCCATATGCTCAATCCTGATTTAATCCGAGAATTCCCGAAGTAAGACTTATAAACCACAACTCTTACTTGAGATTAAAACTTGAGGCCGAGTCTGAGGTTCGTTTATAAATACGGGAATTAAACTCAGTTTCAAGACTTTCTCGGGCAAAATCGACTCCTACCTCAAGCACGAGCTTTGTTTTATAATTTGTAGTTCTGGAAGTCAAGATTGAGCATATGAAGGATCCAGAACTTGGGGAATTCTATTTACTTTTGCCGGCATCATGTTTTTTTTCGTTAGTTAGAGCACAATCCTGAGTCCAAGTATCGGTCAGTGTTTGAGATTCGTTTATAAAACACAAACTGGTCACGTACTCATACTCAAGCATTGTGATCGCCTCAAGTACCCTTTATAAATACGAGCATTAGTTGCATGAGCTCACAATAGACTATGCCGTTGTAATCAAAGGATATACTGAGCAAAACTTTCACATTTGATCGAACTTGAGTCTTTCAGCCTTAGCTTTTCAGGAAGCTTTTAATGAGATGAATGTGCCTTAGCTTTGACGTCATACCATGCGTCCATCTTTAATCATTATTTAAGCAATTATAGACCGTTGTAGATTTCATTTTGGCAACTTCTGAGCAACGTTGACTCAATGCTCGAAATGAGCCAAATGATGTGCCAATGCAGACTGTTGTAGATTTCATTTTGGCAACTTCTCAGTAATGTTAATTCGAGGCTGCCACTAGTCGACATTTAACATTTTTGGAACAAATTTAACGTAAACATCCCTTGCCCAAAACGTCCAAGAAAGAACCAAATAACATGCCAATGTCAGCATTTTTTCATCTTTTTGACAAAATTGCTGCTCTTATGTCATTCTTGAAGCAAAAATATATTTGATCAAACCTCGTATGACCAAGACAACAAATATGGCTACCATTTCTTTGGACAGTTCAAATTATCAAAACTTACCAAGTTTCCTCATCATTATTCAAATTAAAAGTCAAATTTAGCCGTTCATTATCATTGTTAGTATAAGTTGAAGATGTAACTGTATTATTTTGTGTATTCTGAGCTACCATCAATAATTGTGTTGAACCAGTTTTACTAAACAATGCATGTTCTAAATTAGCCACAGCAACACAAGCATTGAAAACATGTGGCCAACAATTCGAACTATGCGATCCTAATGCTAAACCTTTCGATAGTAGGACATCTAAAGATAAAGCATGAGAAGCTGGCAATTTTGCACCTTGATTCGTACAAGAAGATGCTGCTAATAGTGCCAAAATGCTACAACTTCTCGATTGGAGTTTCAATATATTACTTAAACTTGCTGCCTGGAATTTAATCCAAATGAAAAATTTTCTATGAGTAGAAACTGTATCATACCTTGTGTAAGCCTTCTAAGCATGCTGTAATAATATCATCACGGATTCGTTGTCGATATTTTTGTCGTGCACGTCTTGCTACCAATCGACTCAAAGCTGATGTGCCTGTAAAATTGGGTTTCTCGCCCAACGGTGCACCTAAAACGGAAACTACCGATGCCCAACAACAGGTCAAAACGCGTCTGGATAGCTTGATGCCGGCTTCGATTTCCGGACTTGTATCCGGTGTACCGTGGACTTTTTGCAATTTTTGCCAATCGCTCAACAATTGTGTTGGACATAAACCGCCGATATCAATCAATAGATTGATAAGAGCAGGTTGTTGGGTTATTTTCGGATCATAACCAGCTGTTAACAGTAGGGATTTTGCTAAGACATTTTGGTATAATTCACATAACCATGTTGCTGAGACGTAAACTAAGACGCCACTACCGTGGATTTCTTCAACGAATTGTTCCTCAGTTATTGGTACATCTGCATCTTTATTGTTATCATAATGTCCAGATTGTATTAGTTTCAAGTCTAATAATAATGCTGAATATGTTGCTAGATAAACACCATCAGCATTCATAATTGTTGAAATTTCATAATTCTGAGCGGAATTATGTTGGCAACATTTCGATGCAAATTCTTGCAACACCTCATCAACTTGAATGGAAGAACGTAATGTTAGAAGATTTGGTAATAAGATATTTTGTAATGTTTTAACAAAATGTCTAGCATTATGTCGCTCTACATCTGTATTACATTCCTCAATACCGCTACGACCCAAATTTAGAGATTTTGGCAATTTGTGTAATTTTTGTAATTGTTGATTTGTTAAGAAACTATCATCATCTACTATACTGTCATCAGATTGACTACCGTACTCTTCTGGACCTTCAGTGGCACCAGAACAATCCGATTCGGAGCCATTCTCGATGTCGGGTAAATTACCTTCAATACCGCTACTATCCGAATCGTTTTGGCATTTCAAATTTGCCACCACGTCCCTAAAAAGAGCATTGGCAAAATTTTTGACACTGTGAAAAATTGTGAAAAATTACCGGTAAGGTTTCGGTAATCTAGCTAAAGATTGATACGTTAAAGGTCCTGTATAATCGGCTTGTTCCAACGTTTGATATCTTGAATTAGCAATTTCGGCAGTTTCCTGATTGAGACCTTCGCCTTTGCAGAGATTCTCTAAAGAGCCTAATAGCGCCCCGACACATTCTACACTAGCCAATAGTACGTTTGTATCGCTACATTGTGCTGATTCTTCAATTGAATCCATAATCCTTTAAATTTGTTGCAAAATTAATTGTTTAGCAAAAATTTTGCACTTACAATCGTATAATTGCCATATCATCGCCAGCATGTCGATGGATCGGTCCACTGAGTAGCAAAAGATCAGCTAAACGACCTGGTGACCTTAATAGTTCCCTAGCGGCACGTAGCGGCTCTAAGCGTTTCATTGGACTTGGTAATAGGAGCATACGATGGAAGAGAGCCTCAAGGACTGGACGTAGTGCACGTTCACGACCAACTAAACGCACCACTTGTATACCAATACTGTAGATGATTTTCGATTGGTTTGTTGTCAGATATTGGGCTGAAGGATCCCCGGGTGCACCCAATAAAGACAACAAAGCCGGACAGAAGCGCTGCCAAAGGAAAGTTGTGAAATGGATATTCGAGTGGACTGTATGCGGAAGAGTATTGACCAGTGTCAGAAGACATTCTAAAAGGAAGATCATGATGTCCGCCGATCTTGGTTGGCTAAAATTCACAAAATTTGTGTAGTTTAACATTATTACAACTCATTTTTTGGGGTGAATTTACGTTTTGACTTCTTCTAAACGACTGCACAAGTATTGCATGACCGGTATGGCTTCATTAAAGCACGCTACAGCTGATGTTTTCGTATAAACCATCTCGACACTACTGCCAGAATTCTTGTGTTTCTGTTGTTGTTGCAGTATCTCTTGGCACTCTTCGTCTAGAAACGTACAGAATGCTGTCAATGTTTGACTGGCAGCAGCTTGAGCGGCCGCCCGGATCGGTTGTGTGCCATTCTCATAGGCTTCGCCACAACGTGTTATCAACAACATTACTAAACGGCCGTTTAACGCCCAACTAGCTGAACATGCCAAATTTAGAATGACTCTTAATATATGAACTTGAGTGTCTTCGCATTGTGACAGCATTGATGATGTAGCTAATAAGAGTTGGGCTGGTAGCCAAAGGGAATCGTCTTCGGGCTCGCTGCCGCATTGGAAACGTTCATCTCGCACAATTTTCTATTACGTAAAGAGAGAAGTTTAGCTAAAGATTTGTTAGTAATAAGATGACTCACGTTTAAGCCGGTCAATGCTAAAGATACCAGTTTGGATTTTTTGCTCTCTAGAGATAGTTTTAATGGGAGAAAACATGCGGTTCTCAACTCATGACTTGGACTTCTCAATAGATTATTTTGTGCTGATAATAAATCTAGAAATTTATCAAATAAATCTCCTTCTTTTTCTTAGAATTGCAACTTACCGTAAGCCTCTTGGGCGCTTTGTTTTAAATTCAATAATTTCGGACTTGTAGCTTCTTTGATGATGTTCAATAATAAATCTTCCATTTTTTTTGGATTATTTCACAATTATTTCTATTAAATTTGATAAGAATGTCGACACATACTTATTGTTTGTTGCGTTGTAATGTCGTACACTGAGCATGACTGGGGCAAAAATCAATAAACAGTGCGGTTTCCCGTGATGAATCAACAAGTTCCCGGTCGGTATATACAAACTGGTCCTCCAGGCGCCAAAACAAGGCCATTGGGGTGACTCTAGTGGAGCGGGGCGGGGGCATGTCCAGTGGCGGACTGGTGAAATTTTTCGGCCCGGGCAATACTTTCGTTAACTAAGGGTCCATAATCCAGATCTCCCATATCCAAGGCTGGCGCTATATCTTCCAGAGCCCTGTACATAGTAACCTAGAGGGACTTCCTCTCATATGGAAGATACTTGAAAACATTCTAGTTTGCTTTTATTAAATTCTTTAAGGGTTTTAAGAGTCTAAAGTAAAGAAGGTCCTTTTACTGCTCAAAAATTGATGATCCAGGTCTGTTGCGTTCTAAATTAAAATGGAGAGAATTTAGGTCAAAAACTTTACAAAGATGCCTAATTCTCGTTTTTTAAGCGATTATGTAGAAAAATTCGTCGAAAAATTGGTGTTTTATAGTGAAAATGCCTCAAAATCTGAAACCAAAGATGAGAATATGGCTCAAAAATCGACCGAACATTTTCGAAATTTTATTCTTACCAACCCTTAAATTGAAGTTCACTAAAAATGGGTGATTTAAATATAAAAATTCTAAGATCTAGACGAGAAGACTAGAATTTAGCTGGAAAATTAACTTAAAGTAAGGTCTTGTAATAATTCAAAGACAAATTTGCCGAAATTTTGCATTTTTAGACTCTAGAACAAAATTCAACTAAATCTAAATAGCGCAGTTAAAAAAAATCTTCTAAACTTAACTGAAACTCCTACTTTTGACAATTCGATTACAAAATTTGTTAAAAATTATAATTTAGGAGGGAAATGTGTAAACATTTTAATTGAAAGTCGAGAGTCCAAATCAAAAATCTATTAAGAGTATTCAAGCTTTTTATTTTACAATTCATTGCAAAAATTCAACAAGTACTTCTTAAAACTCGGAGTAAAAGTCAATAATTTAAGTTTTTTTCCAAGTAACAATTTCAAACCGTTGGAAGAATCCGAAACTATCAGAGACAGGCGCATATTTTAGGGTTACAACTGGATACAGTTTGGACGCTAAAACGAATATGCGCATGTCTCTGACGGCTTCAGACTCCTCCAAAGGTTTGGAGTTGTTACTTAGAAGAGGGCTTTAGTTTTATAATAAATTAAAAGTTTCTAAGTTGTATCCTTCACAGCTATAATATAATAATATTATATAAATATATGAGGAAATAACGTAAGGCAACCGTTTCCATGGAGAAATTCACTAAGATCAAACACCTGCGTTTTAGCAACGATATCGCTTTGTCAATAAATGGTCGACTATTGCTCAATATTCGCTTAAGCCTCAAGTACACGGGGCGAGTTTACAAACTACAAGCCGGCTTGTAAAAAGCCAGCGACTCGGCGAGTGCGCTAGTAGTTGAGTACGCACAAAATTTC
This sequence comes from Mylabris variabilis, assembly GCA_037464815.1. Classification (NCBI taxonomy): domain Eukaryota; kingdom Metazoa; phylum Arthropoda; class Insecta; order Coleoptera; family Meloidae; genus Mylabris; species Mylabris variabilis. Next base: position 12,434 of record JAZBGW010000415.1, on the reverse strand, counting down.
CCACTAGCTCAGTAGCCAACTAGCTGGCGTTCATCAAACTGTTTACCTGTAATTCTCAAAATATTTCTGTAAGTCACAGAATCTTCGTTCTTCGGCTCTTTCAGTAAAATATTTGAAGCACCATAATCAGTACGTTTTCCTATCCACGGTTTCACCCACACGTTTCTCTTATGCACTTTCCGTTTTAGCTACAACTGCAGCTGCCACTAGAACCAGGTCCTCCCACATCTTCAAGAACAATGCTACTAGCCACTTGTGCACAAGCTAATGTGAGTACACGCGGCTAGTTTACGAGCTAGCTCGCTCAAAAGCTGGCGAGTGGCGTGTAAAGTCGCCGGCAGTTCAACTTTTTCGAGAGCGTTTTTACAAGCAGCTAACGGAGCGAATGAATCGAGTACACTGGACTAGTTTACGAGCTGCTTGTGAAAAAGTCAGCTTGTAACTTCAAAACTCGCCCCGTGTACTTGAGGCTTTACTATCGGTACAGATAGTGTTGAATCCAAGAGGGAAAATTCTAGATAATTCTTTTGTTTACATTATTTTATTTATTTTCGATAAAACAACTTAATCGAGTTGCTATGAAGAAATAATGTAGGACAACCGTTTCCATGGGCAAATTCACTAAAATCAAACACCTGCATTTTAGCAACATTGCTCTGTCAATAGGGGTATTATAAATGGTCGACTATTTTTCAACATTCGCTTACTATCGGTATAGATAGTGTTGAATCCAAAGAAGTGACCGGGAGGAAATCCCCCCCCCCCCGCAGTTGAGATTCACCCCCAGAGGAATTACAAATTATATTAGAGATTAGATCCCCTAGCAGGCTTTAGTAGCCGAAATCCTAATTCTATTTATAACGAAAGTATCTGATTTTTTTGAAGATATTTTAAATGACATTGACTAGTAATTTTGGCGTACCTGTGAAGTGCCGCCTTCAGGTAGTGTCTGAATTGCCTAAGAACTAATGACGGCCCTGATTTTAAGATTATACATTGTTCCACAACAAAAACAACGAGAAAATGAAGCAGCGAAAAGCACTTTTTTTAGATTTGCCAGCATTTGCCCGATCGCTCAGTCCGGCACTGGGTACGTCCTGTTTTTGATAAGAATCAAACGACAACACATGTGGGAGGGTTTTAAACACAATAAAACAGTAAACAATAATCAACGTTTATTTGTAGATAAATATTTAAATAATACTGTGAGTGTGAGTGAGTCTTTATTGAGTTTTGCCTAAATCATAACCCAAATTTCGGGTACCATTCATCACGACATTCACACAAATCCGCACTTCTCCATTGCTGATCATTCGCAGGACTGTAATTTTTAACTTTATTGTTAGCCCGGCTCCACACATTGGCTAGGCAAACGTTGGCGCCAATGTTGGTACCAATGTGTGGAGCCGGTGCTATCGTTAGTACTGAGCAAAAAAAGACTTACGATCGTTTCCAGCTGTAGTGGCCAACATTTTCGGCTGTACCAATTCCGGTTGGAATCCAAAAAATGTAGCAAAATATCCAAATAGCGTCGACGGTTGTGGTTTTGATAACGACACATCTAATTTGTGATAGCCGGGCCTTAAGGGTAGATGAATCCGTCCATAGCCTTCCAATAGCATGCCGCGGTACACACTTAAAACGATCTGAGGCCCTAATTGTTTTTTTTTTTAATTAATTAATTAAACAACAATAATTCAAAATTAAAGCAACTTACACCCATAGATGTTGGTTGATTTGAATATAACCTCAATGGGGAAATTCAAAACGATTTTCTCACCATTTATTGTAACATTAGCAATCTGTGTGATACCATTATCAATACCACCAATAATCTTCCAATCTTGACCGGATACAAATTCGTATTTGCAATGCCATCGACTACCGGCCGGTGCTAAAATATCGATAAATTCCAATTGGCCTGTTATTGAAATTAAAAATGTACCATCCGACATTATTGTTGTTTATGTCAATAAAGGCCATTCTATAAAATCTTTACTATATCTGTGTGATTTTCGATTATTTTTTCAATCTGTCATTATTACACACTGTTAAATCGATTTGAAATTGAATCTATTCCAATTTTGTTTGTATTGCACCACCTGGTACGTTACAATGAATCAATAAGGAAATGACTGATAGGCTGTTTATAGCGGAAGTGCCATAGTTACTGCAAAATACAAACATTCAAAGGAGAAACAGGGGGTGGGAGGCGAAATTACCGTTCAACTTCGAAATTTTTATGGTATTTAAAAAAAAGGATACAAGTTCAGACTTGTGCCAAAAATAGATAGCTCCTTTTTCACTCAGTTGATCTAGCTTTAGCAAGACCTTGACTTAGATCGACCTAAGCATGACTTTATAGATATTCGGATGGGGAACTGTATGAGTGTAAACCTACTTTTAGGTCGATTTAAGACAAGACTAACTGAAGAGAAAAAGAACTAGATCTTAGGCTTGGTTCTTCGTTCCACAGCTAGTCTCGTCTTAGTACGACCTTGTCTTAAATCTCCATTCAAATATCTGTAAATTCTAATTGAGGGGAAGAAGAACCAAGCCTTATAAGGCAACAACTCAGTTAGGGCTCGGTTTTTCCCCTTTTGGCACCCCAGGCAAAAGTCTTTCGGCGACGCTTTAGCAATGGTAATGACTTCAGATCAATTTTGCAAATATATTCATAAAGTTGCTTTAATCTAATTAATAGTTGTATTTATCTACGATTTTTTTATGTCGCTTACCAAACTGGATGCTCCCCCAAAGTCGAAACTGCATATGGGTGGGAATCCGTTCATGTACAGACCCTCGCACAAATGTCTGTAAATCCACTTAGGTCGATTTAAGGCAAGGTCTTGCTATTCACAAGCTTAAGTAGGGAAAGAAAAACCGGACTTAAGGAACGTGTGGTTCCTTTCCTGAGGCTCCGAAGAAAAATATTGATAACGAAACTAGAAGTATCTCTAAAACATAAATTTGTCAGGAAAACGGGAGTGCATCTGTAAAATCTTGCTGACTCAGAAATAACAGATGTATCGAAGATTGAGAAAACCTCTCACAATCAGTAATAATCTTAATCAGCTTCCAAAGGGGCTACTCAAACTAGAAACGTAAGGTGCTTTTCCTATATGAGTAAGAATACTTAATGTTAGACCATCAAAAAATTAAAGGGAAAGGGTGTGTGTGTGCAAAACATCAGTTGGGCAAAAATTTGCGAAATTTTGGCGAAGCAGAAAGAAGATGGGGAAATATATCTGAATGATAATAATCCACTCAGAAATAAGCTGATGCAATACCTTAGTTGTAACCGAAAGAATAAGCTTCATGGTTTTATTTGCTTCCGGATTTAGATTTTGCCAAATCAACAGCATACAAGTAGATTACTCAAATTAGAAAGGTACGGTGCTTTTATTAAAAATCTAAATGAGTAAAAATACTTAGACCATCAAAAAATTAAAGAGAAAAGCTGTGTAAATTATCAATAGGGCAAGAATCTGCAAACATTTTGCTAATGCAGATTCAACAGATTTGTCGAAAACGGCGATGAATGATAATAATCCACTCACAAACAAGCTCATGCAGGAGCAACAGAGGTATCGACGTTCGAAAAAATATCTTGTTTATAAACGAAAAGTTTCATGCTTTATTTTTGCTTCAAGATTTAGATTTTGCTAAAACAGCAGCCAAGGAGATTACTCAGATTAGAAACGTACAGTGTTTTTACTGCGAGTCTATATGAGTAACAGTACTCAGAGGGGCAAAAAATCGAAGAGAAAGAGTATGTAAAACATCAAATGGGTAAATAACTGCAAAATTTTGCTGAAGCAGAAAGAACAGATGTATCAAAGACGGGGAAAATGTCTGAGAGATAATAATCCACTCACAAACAAGCTGATACAGGAGCAACAGAGGTACCGACGTTCGAAAAAATAGCTTTTTTGTAAACGGAAGAAGTTTCATGGTTTTGTTTGCTTCAGGACTTAGATTTTGCCAAATCACCAGCTTTCAAGGAAATTACTCCGAATGTTTTTTAATGCGAGTCTATGAGTAACAATACTCAGAGAGCCAAAAAATCAAAGAAAAAGGGTATTTAAAACATCAAATGGGTAAATAACTGCAAATTTTGGTGATTCAGACACAACAGCTACATCAGAGCTGCAAAAAAGAATTCAGTAACAAAGACCAAGTTGGGAATAAAACGGCAAAACAAATGATACATCTTTTCGGAGAACTTTCAAGAAAAATAAACGACAATTCTGAACCGTTTTACTGAGTTCCTGTTACTCAGCCATTAGTATCAAGTCTTAAATCATCCCCTTCAGTGATTATCAGAGAAAGAAAAAATGTTTTCGAGGAGTTTGCAGGCAATCTTTGAATTTCTTGAGTACTCACAATTTTTTGCCCAAGATTTTCAGAATCATAGTTTTAGAATTGAATTCATCTTGGTCTCTTATCATATATTCGCTAGATTAAAGCGGTATTATCCGCGAAATACGTCTCCTTTTTTCAAAAATGTATATTTACTTATATAACGTCACTATACAATTACAATAAAAAATTGATTAAAAAATAAACAATATGAATAAATAGTGCATTAATATATCCATATTCTTTTTTACATAAAATATAAAATCGTCAAGAAATACTTTGAAAGAATTTAAATAAAAAGAACGACCAAAATGCAGGCCTGTATCGATGTATATAATAATAAAAATAATGATAATAATATAAAAGAATTGGAAAGTTTACACATACATTGATTATAAGTTACATAAATTTCTTCTATTTTCTTTTTTTTTTATTTCTTCTGTGTAATTTCCCCACATTCATTCAGATTCTCTTTCAAAAAAACACACACATACAAGCTTCAATCGCGAAATCTTTGGCAGTTAACCATTATTATTATTACAATCATAACTTTTAATTAATTCTATCAATAATTAATAATAATAATAATGAGAATATTCTTTAAGGAAAAAATGTACAAAAAAAATCTCTTAGAAAACAGCTACTGATTATACAACATGTAAATATAAAAAATTGTGTAATTTTACAAAATTCTTATTCGGTTTAATTTTTTTTTTTTGTAAAAATTACCCTAGAAAATCTATTTTTTGCCCAATATTTTATTATTTCCGTTAAAAATTTGACTTTATTGTGTGTAATATTGTACTTATCACCACCATTATTATTATTATTGATGGTAGTTGAATTAGCGAAATTTCCAAATTTTTAGTGCGTTTTGACACGGAATTTGGTGAGCAAATTTACAATTTTTCCGTTATTTTGTTTTTTCTTTTGAGAGAGAAAAAAATTGTTCCCCTATATTTACAGTTGTGCCACGAATTTATTTAGAGAATAGTAAAAGTAGAACAATTAAGCTGGATTTGGCACAAATTATCAAAATTAGTAAAAAAAGAGAAAATCTCAACAAGCTTACGGTTAAGACATGTCTACAACTAACGAACGAACAACCAAAAACAACAAGTCCACACCAACAATGACGAACAAGAACAAACATGCGCAAACATAGACAAATACTATAACCGGCTTACTCAGCTTACTGCATAATCCGGCCCCGAACTGAACCGAAAATCGTAAAAAAAAACGAAACACGACAGATTAGTCCAGTCGACAACGCACAGAGGCGCTTTGATCGTGGCTGCGTTACTGCTCACCCTTGCACGCCCCGCTACGAATACGCAGGTACGCACATAGCGAGTCATGTCGTGCAAACGCGCAATTACTTATTGTCCTGTGCAAATTGGGATTAAAAGGATTTTTTGCACTTCCGGGACTAAAGTAAATTTAATTTTATTTAAATAGTCCGCGAATCGTTTCGTCGATTTTTTTTTGAAATTATACTTCTTTTGGCGCGTTTGAGAGTGAAATTCTGGAATGCAACGAAAGTTGCGCGCGCAATGTAGCGACGACACTAACAAATGGTTGCTATGGAAACAAGAAAAAGGTGGGCTTTTTGAAATTATAATTTTTACAGTTCCGAGAGTAAAGTATCACTTTTAATCCATAGGCATGCTAAAGTGCAAAACTAGAATATATAACTCGGGACTAAAGCGCTTTCTTTCGTCCCTCGAGTGGTCTATAAATAATTAAACTTTCACTCTCGGGACGAAATACCGCACTTTAGTCCCTTGTTTCCGTATTTCATGATGTAGGGTGTGTTATTTATATTTTTACACATTTAATTCAAATACACTGATCTTTGTTGTAGTAACCAACCATTCACCGTTTGAGGTTTCAATGCGAGATTGCCGCGTTTTCTTTCAAAATTAGAAGGTTTAGGATTGCTGCCCGTACCGACTTTTCTGGGATTTTTCGAATTTTAAGGGTTTGTCCTGCATGTTGCTTGGATTATTAGCCGGAAAATCCTACGAAAATCGGTACGTGTGACAATCCTAGACTTTTCAAATCTGAAAGAAAATGTAGCAACCTCGCAATGAAACCATAAACGGCATGAAGGGTTGGTTATTCCAGCACAGATTATGTGAATTAACCCGTAAGAATGTAGAAAACACATATCATGAAATATGGAAAATCCTTTTAATCCCAGTTTTCACATGGATATAAATAAGTTTTTCCAACAAAAATGTTACCTTTGCACAACTCTATTATAAAACAATTATTTTCAATGGATAAAAAAAAACAAATGAGCTTTCCCAAAATTTTCTAAAATTGCGCTAGAACTGTATTTTTATTAGAATTCCGGAAAACCAACAAGCCGATCGGAAAATTTCTTGGATATTTGGAAAGCCCTTAAAATTTCTAATACTTAGATTTTCATTAAAAAATAATCAATATAGGCTGGGCTGTGGGGGAAATTGTAAAAAAAAACATGCCCTGAGACAATTGTCCGTAATTCAGAATTTCATCAAAATTTTCCAAAACAGAATCGTTCTTCACCTGCACCTTGAAACGCTCGTTCCATAAAGCTATCGCGCGTTTCTACATCTTAAAAAACAAGCGAGATATCGTCCATCAAACATGCCTCTTTTTCGTAAAAAGTACTGGGGCGCGCCCTTAAGGGTATGCTGGAGTGCGGCCTCTATTCAATGTCCGAAAAAGTGACAATTTTTTTTTAATCATCGATTTCTCGCTTCTTTTCTGAGATATTCGAATGTTGTAATCAGAGTTGAATTGGGCGTTTTACAGTGCATCCGAAGTAGTTTTCCATTTTGGAAAATTTTTACTAAATTCCAAAGTGCAGAAAAAAACGTCGAAGCATGTTATTTTTTTTTAAATCAGCCAATTTCTGCAATTTTTAAGATAAAAAATCGTACAGCAGCTTGTTTGAAAGCTTATTTAAAGGCGGATGGCAGATGGATTCCAAAAAATCCAATTTTAGAAACTCAAAAAAATTATTGAAACAAAATTAAAAAAAAAATTCAAACTTTTTCGATTTTCCAAAATTGGATTTTTCAGAAACCATCTGCCATCCGCCTTTAAATAAGCTTTCAAACAAGCTGCTATACGATTTTTTTATCTTCAAAGTTGTAGAAACTGCATGATTCAAAAAAAATCAACATGCTCGGACATTTTTCGGTAATCGGATAGAGATCGGACTCCAGCTTCCCCTTAACAATTTAATGTTTATATTCTCGTTCATTCGCATTCGTTCATGTTCGTTCGTTAGATATAGACGCGTCTTTGGATAACAACAATTATAAATTACGAGTTTTGTGGAAATTATTTACAAAATTTATTGTTGTGCTAATATCAATCGAGAAACTATATAAAGACGTTATCAGTCTATTGTAGTTTTGTTTTATAAAATTTCCACTGCCTGCATTTTCCCAAATACAATTGTAATTATGTTCAAATTCGAATTACAATTCAGTAACAGCGTACAATTGACGTTCGTTATCATTATTCGTGTACATCGTCTCATTATGATGATGATGATGGTGGTGGTGATGATGGGCTTGATCTTGAATTTTCGCCGGTCGAAACTGTGACGTATTATTATTATTATTACTACTGCTTTGTGTTGTTGAAACACCACGTTGTAACGAACGAAACTGCATATTCGGTTGGAAACTGCTGTCTTGCCAGGCGCCACGTTGCAACGATCTAAAATTCGCCGGATTCAACGGTGTTTCAATCGATGGTTGTGATATTGTTGATGGTACTTTCGGTACTGCTGGTTGTTTTCGGGCTTTCTCATCTGGCGTTTGCGGTAATGGGCGGCGACCGAGCGAACTAAATTTCTGTATATTTGCCGTACGTTGGATTGTTTCTTGTTGTTGTTGTTGTTGACGCTGTTGTGGCTCTTGTTGTTGTTGTGGTTGATCAAATTTAAAACCTTTAAAATTTGGGAAATCCTTGCAGGCAGCCCTGTCTCAGTAGAAATCCGAACTCTCCAATGTTTTACATTGTTTACTTAAAGTCGCGTACTTTCCATTATTAGGCCCTGCGAGTACTGGTTCGTGATGGTGGGATGGTAATCGGCCGAGTGTGTGCCCTCTGAGATGAGACATATGGGCGCTTCTGTTGTGGTGCTCGTTGGGGCGCATATCGCACCCATCTCTGTAAATTAAAACAATAAACACGTTGCATTTTATATATCCATTGATTGATAAGTTTTATCAAATCGAATAACAAATACTTATAGTATGTTACAGCTTAGAGGACAAGCGAAAAATTACTGTCTTTTTTTTAAAATTCTGTTCAACTAAATATGACAAATTATATTTTCAAGCTACATAGGTAATCATGGAAAAGTCAGCAATAGTAATTGTAATGGTGTTGTATTCTTCAAAATT